>JBBPBX010015849.1:0-16100 GCA_038048925.1 Garcialebias charrua
TACCTATAAATTTTGGAGGGCTTCTGTAACGAAGGCCTCTAATTCCAAACTATTCCTCCATTCATTACTTAGTTTAGGTTAAACTAAAATAGAAAAATGAAATATAGTTTGATCTAAATGTCTGTTGTCTTTTAGACGAACGACGCAAGATTTGGTATTCCTAGTAAATTTTGAAGTCTATGGCGAGACTCATCAAAATGAATAGACAATCTAGAATAGAAACGATCGAATCGGTTCAATTTAGAAATTGTGAGACCAGTGTAGTTTATGGTACCTTAAGTAGCTTTAAACTACATTGACTCTTCGACGATTGAGATTTAACAAAACGAACTGCATGTTGGCATAGTTAAATCCATATCATTCATTAACCAATGTTAATACAAAACCTTTTTGGCTGGGAGTGTTCAGAACCAAAACAATATCTCAACTAATGACAACAGTAATGACTAAACAACAAGGAAACAACGTTTCACTGCTTCGACACACTCTTGTCGTCAGATTCCAAAGTGCAACACACAAGAAAAACGGGTCTCAACTTTATGACCGAGGTCAAATTAAATCTTGTGGATTTAAATGGTTGTTAAGGTTAGTTTTTGTTGTGGGTTTTAGGCTTAGCGTTTCTAAGTTCAAATTGGACAATGCGACTTATAGGGTGGGAAATATGGTAGTTTAAACCTGATTAGTTTATTTACTAACTTGTGTTTGGACGACCTTATTATCCCATGAAGTCGGTGAGTTTGTGAGATCTTTGTCTTTTGTGGAGTCATTGAACGCCTTGTAAGGTTTGATCTGATTTCGATGTACCCATTTAGCAATTGGCTCTTTGCGGCCTTTGCTGATTTTGATTTCGTAGACGACTGAGGACACTTTGTCTGTTATCAGATGAGGTCCAGTCCACCTGGGCATTAGTTTGCGGGCGAGAGTTCCGGTCTCGGACCCTCCTTTCCCGGTTGCTGGGGCGAACGTATAGTACCAGACTCTGTCTCCCACTTGGAGTTCATTGTGAGAGGCCTTCTGGTCATAGTACGCCTTACGTCCTTCAGCAGATCTTTCCAGGTTTTTCTGGGCGAAAGCAAAAGTGTTTCTGAGGTGTACATTCAAATCTTTGTCTTTGGCATGGCCTAACATCACCCCCCTTTGGTCATGGGGGACCACGAACACAGGTGAGGACGTCCGTCCATGGGCACAAGTTAGGATGCCACCGTTTAGTTTAAGCTGTTCGCGCAGCTGAGAGAAGACGGTACACAGGAATCGTTTAGGTTTTGGCCAACGTATCTTCTTACGTTTACCTCTTTCCGTGTAATTCAGGTGTGTCACAACCGTCGGCGCAGTCGCAGGTGTGTCTGATTGTACAGACTGCGACGGGTCACTGTCGTTGTGTGTGTCTTCCCACTTCTTGACTGAAGAGAGGCTCTTTGAGTCTGTAAAAACTATGTCATTTCTGATTAGTTCTAGACACAAATGTTCCTGAACCAAGGTTTCATCGAAAGCTTGGCTGATAGCCGATTTACCTGTCCCAGGGGACAGTACAGCAACCTCGGTGTGGGGTCCTTGGATCTCCACACCTTTCTCTACCTGTGGTAGGTAATGTGAGTTTGCCCCCTTCTTGTCTGATGAGGGGTCCTCGTAATCTGCAACAATGATGTCCAAGTGACTGTCAGCGTTTGGATGACTGTCATTTTCTGGACTCAGATGCCCTTGAACCAAGGTTTCATTGAAAGCTTGGTTGATTGCCGAATTACCTGTCCCAGAGGACAGTACAGCGTCTTCGGTGTGGGATCCTTGGATCTCACCACCTCTCACTACCTGTGGTAGGCAGTGGTCAGGGAGTGCTGTATGTGTCAGCTCACAGAGGAGGTTCTCTTGTTGGGCCAGAGATTGGTCCAACTTTTGGGTCTCTTCTGTCTCACCTGTAGTTGAAGGTTCACTTACCGGGCTCTCGTCCTCGGATGAGCAGTCCCGTGTGTCCTTTGCGGTACCTGCGGTTAGGCAGTCTGTATCGCAACTAGGAAGCACCTGTATTGGCAGGGGTTTTCTCACTGTGCTCCACATTTTCCGTCGACCATAATCTATAATCGCGTTGAAGCGGTTTATAAAATCTTGGCCAACCAAAAATGGGAATGAGTCAAGTTTAGACACGTACACCGGGTGGTGTAGTGTCATTTCGCCAATCTTCATGTGAACCATAGCCATAGCTGTTAGGGTTGTTCTCGTCTCTGCGAGACCCTGTAGCTTAATAGCACATTTCTCAAAGGGTATTTGCCTGTCAACACCGTTAGCGGCGGTCCTCAGCTCCTCGAACAGCTTGGCCGACATAATAGTTATATCAGAACTGCCATCCAGGAGGGCTTCACGCTCAAGGACACCTTCCAGTGTGATAGGCAGGTAAGCTTTCTTAGCCACCCCCCTTTGTATAAAGTTACACAGAAACCTCACAGGTCTTGGCCCACGTTTCTGTTCACGTGTGACTCTGTCTGTGTAATCTTGTTTACTGTCAGCATCTTGTTGGCTGTCAGCATCATGACCTTCAGGATGTTGTTGACTATCAGCAGTTGGTTTGCTGTCAACATCCATGGCAATGTCAGAAGTAGTGTGCGCTGAGTTATTTGTGTGCTCTGAGTCTTTGTGAAAGACAGTGCTACACATCGCTCCAGGTTGGTCAATGTTGATAGTGTCATTATCAATGATAACGCCACTCATTGTATCAGGTTGGTCAAGCACCGTAACATTCAAATCTACTGACAAACTACTTACTTCCTCTGTCTCTTCCGAGCATAGAGGTGTTGGGCCATCATTCCTGGACATTCGTGACTCTTTGCCTGTCTTGAACTGTTCTGTTCGAGGCGCGGGAGGTGCAGTTCCAAGGCTCGGGGGTGACTGTTGGGACCACGCATAGTTACATGAGTATAGGTCCTCATCCTTCAATTTCTTTTGAAGTCCACCCACCGATGGACCTTGGTTTTCACCCATCTGGTTCGATCTGAACCGTTGTGGGTCTCTTAGAGAGTGAACACCTACCTTTTGTGGTTCGTTGCTTGTCTCAGATTTTTCAATCTGAGGTGCTTCAGGGGCGGGGCTCCCTTTAAACCATTTTGAGTCACTGTTCCAACTGGTACCAACATTTCGGTGTATGTCAGTTTGAAAATCTTGTTCATTCTTGCTAGTATTATCCAACTCTTTTAACAACCGACGCGTGTTCTCCACCACTTCTGAGGTCAGAAGGCCTTTGAGACGATAGTGTTCATTCTCGCTAGTATCATCCCACTCTTTTAACAACCGACGCATGTTCTCTGCCTCTTCTGAGGTCAGAGGACCTTTGAGACGACGGTGTTTATCCTCGCTGTCTATAGGAGAGTGAACCTCTCCTATTTTTTGCGACTGGGATACGACCTTTTGACCTGGGCACACCTCAGAGGGTGTTTTGTTTTGCATGTGAGCTTCAAAAGCAGTTACAGCGCTCTGTTTCATCATTGATTGTTTAAACCGATGTTGTAACTCAAGGCCTTCTTTGAGAAGTTTTTCTCTTAGTCGTTTGCACTTCTGCCTTATCAGTTCATTCTCTGCCTCCAACAGCTGGTAATTTATGTGCTCTGAGTCATCAAAGACAACGTCACGCATTGTACCAGTTTGGTCATCCTCTATATCATTCAAGTTTTCAAACAACCAACTTATGTCCACTATCTCCTCAGAGCTTAGAGGTATGTTCCCTTTTTTCTGGAACTTCTGCGATTTTTTGCTACTCCCGGACTGTCCAGTCCGCAGTGCAGGGGCAGGAGGAGCTTGTCCTTGAACTGGGGGTTCCTGTTCGGACCCCCTTTTGTGATATGGTATACTTTTGTGACCATCTTTCTTATCCTTAGGACGTGCGCCCCCCCTTTGAAATCGTTTTATGTACTCTGGGTCTTGTCTGAGCCACTCTGGCTCATTGTTCCAGCGGGCATCTTCACTACGTGGTTTGTGACCATCTTTCTTATCTTTAGGACGTGCGCCCCTTTGAAATCGTTTTATGTACTCTGGGTCTTGTCTGAGCCACTCCGGCTCATTGTTCCAGCGGGCAGGTTCCTGTTGTGGTTTGTTAGTTTGAAAAACATGTTTTTTCTCGCCTTTTTTAGGAGAGGGAGTTGATGAACTTGTCCCTTCCAGCTCCAGCGAGTGGGATTTGACCGCTTCACCTGGGGACACCTGTAAGGGTGTTTTGGTTTGCATGTTAGCTTCAAAGACATTCACAACACACTGTTTTATTTCTTCCATGGTTTGCGTTTTTGCATTAACCACGGTGAGCAGCGGAAATCGTATCTTATAGCCGAGATGTAAGAAGAAAGACCACTTAAAGTCTTCATCTTCTTCCATGCCTGGTGTATATTTGTCACCAAAATGAGCTTTAAGGTGCCTGTCGTAAAACATCAAAGGATGTTCATTTTTTCCTTGCACGTACCTGTCAACTGAGCAGTCACCACCTCGGCTCGATCTAAGCCTTTTTGGGGTCCTGATGGAGCGGACCCTCTCACTTGTTTCACCCTGTTTAACGTCCATTATTGTATTGATTTTGTGTGAAAAAAATCAAAAGATTGTTCTCATGTTAGTGTTTGCAAATAAATATTCACTTTTAATGTAGCACTGAGTCAAATAAACTAATCAGCTGAGGTTTACGCGTTTCACTGTGTAATAAGTATTCATAGGTACCTTTTTTCAGGTTTTTACCCTCAATGAACTTTGTAAAAGTTAAATGCACTCTTGCAGTGTTAACTTTAAAATAGAACTTACGTTCAAACAACAGTTACTAACTAACCCAAGCAGCCTGATTTCCGTTTTTCTTACTCAAACGCTTATAAAAGAGGGCTGACTTAAATGCAATGACTTCACTAAAATGTGACAGGATGCTGCTTGAGCATGCCTTTAAAAAGATGTCTTGCAGTCTCAGTGAAACTGATTTTGTACTGCATTTGACAGTTATCAGGAGTGAAAAAGGACGTTCTTGTTTGTTATTTTAAATATTTTTTTATTTAAAATAAACTGGAGTTTTTGTATGCTCAACATAACATTATAGATGTTATTCCAAATAAAAATCAGTGATTTTTATTAATTTGTTGTCATTTGACATCCTCAAATTTGTTCTGCTATCTTTGTTTTGATTTTTGTGAAAATCAAGTCAGCAGATGCTTTTTGTTTGTTATTTTAAACTTTTTCTTTAAAATATACTGGAGTCATTAATTTTACACAGAAAAACGTTAAAAATGCCATTTTTAACTAAAAGTGTACAGATGTACACACCAATTCTGTTTAAAATTCAGAGATGTGAAGAGCATAATGTGGAATTGCTCTGATCTCCATCACTTTTTTTTTTATTTAATTTGAAAATCAAATAAAAATTCCCTTTTGAGTGTTATTTTAAATCTCTTCAGTATTTAAAATGAGCATGAATCGTTTGTCTGTACCTCTGTTATTCTAAAATTTGTATTTAGAATAAACAGGAGTTTTTTGTTTGTGTACAGAACAATTTTTTAAAAGCTGGTAATTCACCATAAAAATGCTGACTTTTTTATGATGTTTTTGAGAAAGCTCATCTGTCAACGTCTTTTAACCAACAGGGGGCAGCTTGGAGTCTTAAATTTATCACGTGGAGACTGAATTTGTTTATTCAGTATTTAAACTAAAAACAACCTTTTCAGAGTTAGTTTCTAGTGTATCAGTGATAAACGCTCGAACCACGTTCTTGTCAGAGACAAATCTATGTTATTAGACTGGTTTAGATGGCTTGAAATGAGTTTTTAAACTCTCAGTGAAATCTCCGTTTGAGTGTGAACTGCTTGTTGCCCAAAGTGCACCTGGAAATGACGACAAAATGGGCGGGTCGACGCAGCGCGTCACCAGCTCTGCTGTGCTGAGCGAGGCGGAGCTCGCTACACAGATACGTGACGTCAACCAATCAAACACAGCGTTTGTAGTTCATTCCAAGCATTCATGGTAAATGTAGTTTTCTTACCTTTGACCAATGTAGTACCGGAAATGACGACAAAGTGGGTTGGTCGCAACGGCGTGCGTTCCCACTACAGCGAATCAGCGTTCGCCACGAGTGATTGACAGCTCACAGCTCTCGTTTCATCCAATCACAGCTCATAAACAAACGTGTAGGACACGTCTATGTAACGTTAGCTTAGCACGCAACTCTAGACTCTTAAACAACTCAAACGCTTTAAGTTAACTTCCCAAAATTCTGAAACGTGGCAATCACAATTAAAACAGGCACGACTTAGCTACATTCAGTAACCCAGCACTTCAGCTGCAGAACAAACACGGACTCGCTCGGAGCCACTTCAAGGTCGGTTCCGGTCCACTTTTCAATGGAGCAGGAAACGGGTCTGACAGAACCCAGCCGACACGTTCTAACAGTAATATGCCTTTTCGACCTGCGCTAACTTGCAAAAATACCACACACAGCAATCTTGTAGATGTTAAAGTAGCTTTTCAGGCAATTTGACTCGGCGGTCATTTTGCAGTGAGATTGCCTCAGCTTGTGCAACGTAATCTGGACCGGGTCCTTATCAGAACCACCAAACACTTCCCACACAGCGAGACAGATCCCCACCAAACTACTTATAGCGTTTCAAAAGTTGAACAAATAACAATTTCAGCTTCAAATGTCATTAACTGCAGTCCTGCAATCGTTCTGAACACTTTTCCAGCCAAAATAATTAATCTGTTAGAGTCCAAAACTTGGATCCCAATATGCAAACATGACGTTACAGTTCACGAGAGATCACAGATATCAATAAACTTTCAGAACCACGTACGAGGGCCACCAGATGTAAGGGTTATGAGGAGGTCAATATTAATACTGACCTCTTTACCTTAATTAATTTACTTATTCAGATTGAATAGTAAATTCACGGATTCTGTTCTTTTTCAGTTTACCCAATATTTCTGTGATCTTTATGATGGATACATACACAGAGCTATTGAGTGACAATGACGTTAACTTAGTTTGATATGTCAAAGAGACACTATCATTTATTTAAAATGAATCAACTAAATTAACACCATTACACTTGATTGACATGATTTCACTTTCTTTCAATTTAATACGTCAGCACACTTAAATTTAACACAACAGACATAAATATTGGATGTTAACATATTTAGTCTGTGGGCTCTTTAGCTTAAATATAGTTTCCAGCTTAGATTGAGAGGGAAAGAGTAGGAGGAAAGATTTAAGAAGAAATTATCATGAGCATGATACCAGAGTGACACTTCTCCTCCGACTTCTGCTAAAATCCAGGTACGTTTTGTAAACAGCTCTTTACCTTTTGACGACCGCCCGGTAAGAGGTGACCTTGTAGCTTTTCAGATGTACGGGTCCTTGTGGGGACCAGTACGATACCTTCAAGCAGGGTTCTGGTTTACGTTTTCCAACGTCTCCTGGTTTTCGCTTGGTCATCAGAGAATATGTCAGCTTCAGGCCTCTGACTTCAAGATAAACTTATTCCAGGAGGGAATAAACAAAGTTTTTGAGCTCTGTTCCTTAAAAGTGGACCCATAACAACATGTTATCAGTCCCAGCTGGATGACGAGTCCTTAGCGCGTGACTACTGGTCATTCAGCTCTTTGGAAGTTCACATCATCTTTCGAAACTCCCAGAAACTCTGGCGAACCTGCTGGTTCCTTCCAAACTCTTGCAGACTCTTGCAGACTCTTGCAGACTCTCAAGTGTGTCAGCAAAACTTAGGACTAGTACTTAAGGAAGGACCAGTCGAGGAGTTCACTTGTCTTATCAGGACCCAAGGTTACAGCCAGCAGCAGAGGGAAATGTTTAGGAACAGACAGAGAAAGCTGGAGCCTTGTTCATGAAAACAACGGATTAACCTGTCTTCTTATTTCTAAACAAAACAGTCGGGTCTCTGTGACCCGAGATTTCCCTTTAACACAGCAGTGAACACAGTTTAACTCTTAAAGAATAACACAGCTTAAAAGCACACATCATGAAAATGACAAATGTTATTCTTTTGATCACATCAGCCTAAAATCAAAGATAGAAATAGTCTCTTTTGGTGACTATATTTATCAGATTACAGCTTAATGAATGATTTTGTAGTAAATGTCTTGCTTTACTGAGAGGTCAGTAAAGGTCATCACTGGACAGTTCAAAAGTACACAGGTGTCTTAAAAGTGGACAAGGTCATGCCCACTACAATAGTATTGTCAAACAACTTGTTTAGCTTTACCATAGATCTTTACACAGTGTTATTCTATAGAGTTCTAACTTGGTTAATAATAAATGAATCTTAATAACTCGTTTGGTGTCTTAACCACAGGTTTCTGCTCACCCTGACCCTCACTGTAGGAGAAGAACCGATGGGATCTCTTTCCTCATCTCTTGAACCACAGTTGAACAGCTTTCTGACTTGGAAATCGATCTAATTTTTCTGACAGGTATTTTAGTGGACATTTGTTTTTGGGAGTGTAGACACAGTCCCAGCAATGGTTATTCCTGTCAGGGGACTGCATTCTGAGGACTGTGTGTAGATTACTGTAGAGTAATATCATCTCTTGAACAACAGGTGAACAGCTTTGTGACTTGGCAATCATTCTAATTTTTCTGACAGGTATTTTAGTGGACATGTGTTTTTGGGAGAGTAGACACAGTCCCAGCAATGGTTATTCCTGTCGTGGGACTGCATTCTGAGGACTGTGTGTAGATGACCGTAGAGTAATATTGTTGGCAATCAGTAGGACCTTGCTTAAAATAGTATTGCCAAACAACTTGTCAAGCTTTACCATAGCTCTTTACACAGTGTTACTGTATAGTGTTCTAACTTGAAGTTAATATTAAATGAATCTTAATGACTCGTTTGGTGTCTTCTCCACAGGTTTCTGCTCACGCTAACCAAACTGTAGGAGAAGAACCGATGGGATCACTATCCTCATCTCTTGAACAACAGGTGAACAGCTTTCTGACTTGGCAATCGTTCTAATTTTTCTGACAGGTATTTTAGTGGACATGTGTTTTTGGGAGAGTAGACACAGTCCCAGCAATGGTTATTCCTGTCGTGGGACTGCATTCTGAGGACTGTGTGTAGATGACCGTAGAGTAATATTGTTGGCAATCAGTAGGACCTTGCTTAAAATAGTATTGCCAAACAACTTGTCTAGCTTTACCATAGCTCTTTACACAGTGTTACTGTATAGTGTTCTAACTTGAAGTTAATATTAAATGAATCTTAATGACTCGTTTGGTGTCTTCTCCACAGGATTCTGCTCACGCTAACCAAACTGTAGGAGAAGAACCGATGGGATCACTATCCTCATCTCTTGAACCACAGGTTCAGGTCAGCTTTCTGACTTGGAAATCGTTCTAATTTTTCTGACAGGTATTTTAGTCGACATGTGTTTTTTGGAGAGTAGACACAGTCCCAGCAATGATTATTCCTGTCATGGGACTGCATTCTGAGGACTGTGTGTAGATGACCGTAAAGTAATATTGTTGGCAATCAGTAGGACCGTGCTTAAAATATTATTGCCAAACAACTTGTCTAGCTTTACCATAGCTCTTTACACAGTGTTACTGTATATGAGTGTATATGTGTTCTAACTTGAAGTTAATATTAAATGAATCTTAATGACTCGTTTGGTGTCTTCTCTAAAGGTTTCTGCTCACCCTGACCAAACTGTAGGAGAAGAACCGATGGGATCAATATCCTCATCTCTTAAACCACAGGTGAACAGCTTTCTGACTTGGAAATAGTTCTAAATTTTCTGACAGGTATTTTAGTCGACATGTGTTTTTGGGAGAGTAGACACAGTCCCAGATTAGATTAATATTGTTGGCAATCAGTAGGACCTTGCTTAAAATAGTATTGTCAAACAACTTGTTTAGCTTTACCATAGCTCTTTACACAGTGTTATTCTATAGTGTTCTAACTTGGTTAATAATAAATGAATCTTAATAACTCGTTTGGTGTCTTAACCACAGGTTTCTGCTCACCCTGACCCTCACTGTAGGAGAAGAACCGATGGGATCTCTTTCCTCATCTCTTGAACCACAGTTGAACAGCTTTCTGACTTGGAAATCGATCTAATTTTTCTGACAGGTATTTTAGTGGACATTTGTTTTTGGGAGTGTAGACACAGTCCCAGCAATGGTTATTCCTGTCAGGGGACTGCATTCTGAGGACTGTGTGTAGATTACTGTAGAGTAATATTGTTGGCAATCAGTAGGGCCTTGCTTAAATAGTATTGCCAAACAACTTGTCTAGCTTTACCATAGCTCTTTACACAGTGTTACTAAATAGTGTTCTAACTTGAAGTTAATATTAAATGAATCTTAATGACTCGTTTAGTGTCTTCTCTAAAGGTTTCTGCTCACCCTGACCAAACTGTAGGAGAAGAACCGATGGGATCAATATCCTCATCTCATGTGTTTTTGGGAGAGTAGACACAGTCCCAGCAATGGTTATTCCTGACATGGGACTGCATTCTGAGGACTGTGTGTAGATGACCGTAGAGTAATATTTTTGGCAATCAGTAGGACCTTGCTTAAAATATTATTGTCAAACAACTTGTCTAGCTTTACCATAGCTCTTTACACAGTGTTACTGTATGGTGTTCTAACTTTAAGTTAATATTAAATGTATCTTAATGACTCGTTTGGTGTCTTCTCCACAGGTTTCTGCTCACCCTAACCAAACTATAGGAGAAGAACCGATGGGATCACTATCCTCATCTCTTGGAAATCTTTCTAATTTGTCTGACAGGTATTTTAGTGGAATTGGTTTTTGGGAGAGTAGACACAGTCCCAGCAATGGTTATTCCTGTCCAGGGACTGCATTCTGAGGACTGTGTGTAGATGACCGTAGAGTAATATTGTTGGCAATCAGTAGGACCTTGCTTAAAATAGTATTGCCAAACAACTTGTCAAGCTTTACCATAGCTCTTTACACAGTGTTACTGTATAGTGTTCTAACTTGAAGTTAATATTAAATGAATCTTAATGACTCGTTTGGTGTCTTCTCCACAGGTTTCTGCTCACGCTAACCAAACTGTAGGAGAAGAACCGATGGGATCACTATCCTCATCTCTTGAACAACAGGTGAACAGCTTTCTGACTTGGCAATCGTTCTAATTTTTCTGACAGGTATTTTAGTGGACATGTGTTTTTGGGAGAGTAGACACAGTCCCAGCAATGGTTATTCCTGTCGTGGGACTGCATTCTGAGGACTGTGTGTAGATGACCGTAGAGTAATATTGTTGGCAATCAGTAGGACCTTGCTTAAAATAGTATTGCCAAACAACTTGTCTAGCTTTACCATAGCTCTTTACACAGTGTTACTGTATAGTGTTCTAACTTGAAGTTAATATTAAATGAATCTTAATGACTCGTTTGGTGTCTTCTCCACAGGTTTCTGCTCACGCTAACCAAACTGTAGGAGAAGAACCGATGGGATCACTATCCTCATCTCTTGAACAACAGGTGAACAGCTTTCTGACTTGGCAATCGTTCTAATTTTTCTGACAGGTATTTTAGTGGACATGTGTTTTTGGGAGAGTAGACACAGTCCCAGCAATGGTTATTCCTGTCGTGGGACTGCATTCTGAGGACTGTGTGTAGATGACCGTAGAGTAATATTGTTGGCAATCAGTAGGACCTTGCTTAAAATAGTATTGCCAAACAACTTGTCTAGCTTTACCATAGCTCTTTACACAGTGTTACTGTATAGTGTTCTAACTTGAAGTTAATATTAAATGAATCTTAATGACTCGTTTGGTGTCTTCTCCACAGGATTCTTCTCACTCTAACCAAACTGTAGGAGAAGAACCGATGGGATCACTATCCTCATCTCTTGAACCACAGGTGAACAGCTTTCTGACTTGGAAATCGTTCTAATTTTTCTGACAGGTATTTTAGTCGACGTGTTTTTGGGAGGGTAGACACAGTCCCAGCAATGGGTATTCCTGTCATGGGACTGCATTCTGAGGACTGTTTACTTTACGGTCATCTACAGATGACCGTAAAGTAATATTGTTGGCAATCAGTAGGACCGTGCTTAAAATAGTATTGCCAAACAACTTGTCTAGCTTTACCATAGCTCTTTACACAGTGTTACTGTATATGAGTGTATATGTGTTCTAACGTGAAGTTAATATTAAATGAATCTTAATGACTCGTTTGGTGTCTTCTCTAAAGGTTTCTGCTCACCCTGACCATATCAGGAGAAGAACCGATGGGATCAATATCCTCATCTCTTAAACCACAGGTGAATAGCTTTCTGACTTGGAAATAGTTCTAAATTTTCTGACAGGTATTTTAGTCGACATGTGTTTTTTGGAAAGTAGACACAGTCCCAGATTAGATTAATATTGTTGGCAATCAGTAGGACCTTGCTTAAAATTGTATTGTCAAACAACTTGTTTAGCTTTCCCATAGCTCTTTACACAGTGTTACTAAATAGTGTTCTAACTTGAAGTTAATATTAAATGAATCTTAATGACTCGTTTAGTGTCTTCTCTAAAGGTTTCTGCTCACCCTGACCAAACTGTAGGAGAAGAACCGATGGGATCAATATCCTCATCTCATGTGTTTTTGGGAGAGTAGACACAGTCCCAGCAATGGTTATTCCTGTCGTGGGACTGCATTCTGAGGACTGTGTGTAGATGACCGTGGAGTTGTTGGCAATCAGTAGGACCTTGCTTAAAATAGTATAGCCAAACAACTTGTCTAGCTTTACCATAGCTCTTTACACAGTGTTACTGTAATAGTGTTCTAACTTGAAGTTAATATTAAATGCATCTTAATGACTCGTTTGGTGTCTTCTCCACAGATTTCTACTCACCCTGACCAAACAGTAGGAGAAGAACCGATGGGATCACTATCCTCATCTCTTGAACAACAGGTGAACAGCTTTCTGACTTGGCAATCGTTCTAATTTTTCTGACAGGTATTTTAGTTGACATGTGTTTTTTGGAGAGTAGACACAGTCCCAGCAATGGTTATTCCTGTCATGGGACTGCATTCTGAGGACTGTGTGTAGATGACCGTAGAGTAATATTTTTGGCAATCAGTAGGACCTTGCTTAAAATATTATTGTCAAACAACTTGTCTAGCTTTACCATAGCTCTTTACACAGTGTTACTGTATGGTGTTCTAACTTGAAGTTAATATTAAATGTATCTTAATGACTCGTTTGGTGTCTTCTCCACAGGTTTCTGCTCACCCTAACCAAACTATAGGAGAAGAACCGATGGGATCACTATCCTCATCTCTTGGAAATCTTTCTAATTTGTCTGACAGGTATTTTAGTGGAATTGGTTTTTGGGAGAGTAGACACAGTCCCAGCAAGGGTTATTCCTGTCCGCGGACTGCATTCTGAGGACTATGTGTAGATGACCGTAAAGTAATATTGTTGGCAATCAGTAGGACCGTGCTTAAAATAGTATTGCCAAACAACTTGTCTAGCTTTACCATAGCTCTTTACACAGTGTTACTGTATATGAGTGTATATGTGTTCTAACTTGATGTTAATATTAAATTAATCTTAATGACTCGTTTGGTGTCTTCTCTAAAGGTTTCTGCTCACCCTGACCAAACTGTAGGAGAAGAACCGATGGGATCACTATCCTCATCTCTTGAACAACAGGTGAACAGCTTTGTGACTTGGCAATCGTTCTAATTTTTCTGACAGGTATTTTAGTGGACATGTGTTTTTGGGAGAGTAGACACATTCCCAGCAATGGTTATTCCTGTCGTGGGACTGCATTCTGAGGACTGTGTGTAGATGACCGTAGAGTAATATTGTTGGCAATCAGTAGGACCTTGCTTAAAATAGTATTGCCAAACAACTTGTCAAGCTTTACCATAGCTCTTTACACAGTGTTACTGTATAGTGTTCTAACTTGAAGTTAATATTAAATGAATCTTAATGACTCGTTTAGTGTCTTCTCTAAAGGTTTCTGCTCACCCTGACCAAACTGTAGGAGAAGAACCGATGGGATCAATATCCTCATCTCATGTGTTTTTGGGAGAGTAGACACAGTCCCAGCAATGGTTATTCCTGTCATGGGACTGCATTCTGAGGACTGTGTGTAGATGACCGTAGATTAATATTGGTGGCAATCAGTAAGACCTTGCTTAAAATAGTATTGCCAAACAACTTGTCAAGCTTTACCATAGCTCTTTACACAGTGTTACTGTATAGTGTTCTAACTTGAAGTTAATATTAAATGAATCTTAATGACTCGTTTGGTGTCTTCTCCACAGGGTTCTGCTCACGCTAACCAAACTGTAGGAGAAGAACCGATGGGATCTCTTTCCTCATCTCTTGAACCACAGTTGAACAGCTTTCTGACTTGGAAATCGATCTAATTTTTCTGACAGGTATTTTAGTGGACATTTGTTTTTGGGAGTGTAGACACAGTCCCAGCAATGGTTATTCCTGTCAGGGGACTGCATTCTGAGGACTGTGTGTAGATTACTGTAGAGTAATATTGTTGGCAATCAGTAGGGCCTTGCTTAAATAGTATTGCCAAACAACTTGTCTAGCTTTACCATAGCTCTTTACACAGTGTTACTAAATAGTGTTCTAACTTGAAGTTAATATTAAATGAATCTTAATGACTCGTTTAGTGTCTTCTCTAAAGGTTTCTGCTCACACTGACCAAACTGTAGGAGAAGAACCAATGGGATCAATATCCTCATCTCATGTGTTTTTGGGAGAGTAGACACAGTCCCAGCAATGGTTATTCCTGTCGTGGGACTGCATTCTGAGGACTGTGTGTAGATGACCGTAGAGTAAAATAGTATTGCCAAACAACTTGTCTAGCTTTACCATTGCTCTTTACACAGTGTTACTGTAAAAGTGTTCTAACTTGAAGTTAATATTAAATGCATCTTAATGACTCGTTTGGTGTCTTCTCCACAGATTTCTACTCACCCTGACCAAACAGTAGGAGAAGAACCGATGGGATCACTATCCTCATCTCTTGAACAACAGGTGAACAGCTTTCTGACTTGGCAATCGTTCTAATTTTTCTGACAGGTATATTAGTGGACATGTGTTTTTGGGAGAGTAGACACAGTCCCAGCAATGGTTATTCCTGTCGTGGGACTGCATTCTGAGGACTGTGTGTAGATGACCGTTGAGTAATATTTTTGGCTATCAGTACTTGCTTAAAATAGTATTGCCAAACAACTTGTCTAGCTTTACCATAGCTCTTTACACAGTGTTACTGTATAGTGTTCTAACTTTAAGTTAATATTAAATGAATCTTAATGACTCGTTTGGTGTCTTCTCTAAAAGTTTCTACTCCCACTGACCTAACTGTAGGAGAAGAACCGATGGGATCACTTTCCTCATCTCTTGGAAATCTTTCTAATTTGTCTGACAGGTATTTTAGTGGAATTGGTTTTTGGGAGAGTAGACACAGTCCCAGCAAGGGTTATTCCTGTCCGCGGACTGCATTCTGAGGACTATGTGTAGATGACTGTAAAGTAATATTGTTGGCATTCAGTAGGACCGTGCTTAAAATAGTATTGCCAAACAACTTGTCTAGCTTTACCATAGCTCTTTACACAGTGTTACTGTATATGAGTGTATATGTTCTAACTTGAAGTTAATATTAAATGAATCTTAATGACTCGTTTGGTGTCTTCTCTAAAGGTTTCTGCTCACCCTGACCAAACTGTAGTGGAGGAAGAAGGGTGACACGTTTGCCACTCCCCTCCACTATATTTATTTTTATTTATTTAGCTCTCGTTAAAGTGGGGCACCAGATGGTCAGTTTACTGACCAACAACTTAATTAATATATTCACCCTTTAACAATAATCATAATCAGTCATTGAAGTAGAATCTGTTAATTACAGGGAGTTTATCTAACAAAAGAATATTCATCTAAATGAAGAGACCAAAGTTGTCTTTGAAGTTTTATTACAAAAATACTCAGACTAAAAATCAACAACAATAATAAACAAACAATAACAATCAATCAAAGCTTAATTCTCTTATATAAGACAAAAATGACTTTTTGATCTGGAATTATTTCCGTTTTGTACGCGCATAAATTTAGACAAAATTTGTCTATTTTAGTAAACAGTTTACTTTGGATTTTGGT
>JBBPBX010015849.1:16203-48892 GCA_038048925.1 Garcialebias charrua
GGCGCGTTGCGTGGCACACGGTGGTCGACATGAGTGGCGCGGGGGGCCACGCGCGGGTGGCGCAAGGTGGTGGACGTGGGGGGGGGGGTGTTGAAGCCGCTTTAATTAAACCAATATGTGTGGTTGCATTTAATTGTTTTTAAACTCAAAATATTTTCTAAATAACGAAATATAAAGTTATTAGTGGAGAAAAGGCCGTCTGGATGACAGCAGACCGACTCCTCGTAAAATATACGACAGGTCGGGACCACACGTAAATTTTGTTCGTATCTGAAAAAAATCCTAGGATACGAAAACATTGTTGGATGCCACAAATGATCCTAAATCACTCGTACGCACAGTATAAGAACAAATCTGTGCGTACGAACGGTTCGTGCATGAGGGCTCTCTGCATCAAGAGTCCAAAACAAACCGCTCAGTTCGGGGGTCTAAGGCGAAATACTTTTCACACAAAGCAATTTTGTGCAAAACAACAGTTCTTAGAACATTATTTTGACTACTCTCAGGGACATTGTGACTCCCCTCTGAAGCAAACAGCTTTAAGCTCAAAGAATATTCTCACAGGTGTGTCTGAAGGAATAATCACTTTCTGAAAAACAGAACAGAAAAATATGTTATCCACATTGTACTTTGTAATATTTTACATGATTTTCATTATAATGATTGAAAACTGAAAGATATGCACCATAACTCATGTTCCCTGAAGGAAGGGAACGAGGTGCAACATACTTGCTATGGGAATTGCGCCCCCGCGCGATTACCTGAAGGAATACATTCACGCCTTTACGGCAGGGGCGTCAGCGTCGAATGGAATCCCTAAATACTCTCTGGGTATTTAAACGGCTGACGCCTGTCCATCTTTCTCCAAAATTGCACTTCACCGAGCTTTCAGCATTGAAAAGGGCCAGCTATGTTGTACCCTGTTCCCCTCGTTCAGGGAACATGAGTTATGGTGCATAACTTTCAGTTCTCTTTCAGTCAAGTTCTCTCGGTGCAACATACTTGCTATGGGAATGTAATTCATTCATGCCCTTGAAATGCTCAGTGAAATGCATGCTAGTGTGAACGTCTGCCTCTGGCCAGCAGGCATCTCAAGGCTACTTTCTATTGTGTGTTAGAAAGAACAGCCTGAGTGACATCACAGGCAGTAACATCCAAACTATAATGCTTTGCAAAAGTGTTTAATGAGCTCCAGTTCGCAGCAGCACAGATGTCTGCAACTGGTACGCCCTTGAACAATGACCAGGAGGTGGCCAAGCCCCGAGTGGAGTGAGCGTGCACTCCAGAGGGCACCTGTTGACCTTTGCTACTGTACGCCCTTTTAATGGCCTCAGACACCCAATGTGAGAGGCGTTGTTTTGATAGGGCCTTTCCGGTAGCAGGTGCTGCAAAGCAGACAAACAGTTGATTTGTTTTCCTCCATTCGGCTGTCCTCGGCATGTAAGTGCGTAAAGCTCTCACGGGACAGAGAGCCTTCAGCCTTTCCTGTTCCTGAGTGAAGACAGGAGCAGGTGGGAAGGAGGAGAGATCAAAGTCTAGACTCCTATGGTTCAAAGTCAAGACCTTGGGGGTATATGCGGGATTAGGCCTTAGGGTGACCTTTGACCCGTCAGGAGCGAATCTGGTACACATTGGATGTACAGACAAGGCATGGAGGTCACCCACGCGTTTCGCCGAACAAAGGGCCAAGAGAAGAGCAGTTTTATAAGAAAATAAATCTATCTTAATCTCGCTCAGTGGCTCGAATGGGGGGTCACAGAGGCCCTCAAGACCAGGCTAAGATCCCACCAGGGGTCAGGATCCTTCTGGGTGGTTTCATTATTAGCACACCCTTCATAAATCGTATTATGATTGGATACGCGCCAGGTGTCCTGTGTCCCCAGCCTTCGTGAGCGGCTGAAATAGCTGAGAGGAAAACTTTATAATCGTTGAGAAAGAACGACCTTTTTCCAGTAAGTCTTGAATAAAAGTCAGGAGCTGAGCCAAGTCGCATGCGTAAAAAATAATATTTCTTTCCGAGCACCAAGCTTCAAAAATACGCCATTTCTGTGCGTATAGAGACTGTGTTGACACAGCACGGGCATTTTGAATGGTTTTTACCACATTTTCCGGCAGGCCTGATGCCATCAGCTTGTTCTTTTTGCCAACAAGCTGAAATTTTTAGCAGCTTTGCTGGGAAGAGTTGGTTTTTATTGGCGAAGAAGGCTCACCAGCGCCTCTACTTTCTCCGCAAGCTGAAAAGGGCTGGAGCTTCAACCTCCATCATGTGCACCTTCTACAGAGGTGCCATAGAAAGTGTCCTGACCAGCTGCATCACTGTGTGGTTTGGTGCATGCACTGCATCATGCCGCAAGAGCCTCCAGCGCATCGTGAAAGCAGCTGAGAAGATCGTCGGCACCTCCTTGCCCTCACTGCAGGACTTACACAGCAAACGCCTCACTCGGAAAGCCCACTGCATGGCAGGTGATCCCACACACCCACTACACAGCCGCTTTAGACTGCTGCCATCAGGGAGGAGACTGAGGAGTCTCCAGGCTCGAACCAGCAGACTGAGAGACAGCTCTGTTCATCAGGCAGTCAGAATGCTAAACACTCTGCCTGCTCTGCCTCCCCTCCCATTTGAACTGCCTTAACACAAAAAACTTTCTCACACATTACCACACAACACAAAGATTTTAACACTGGACTCTGTGTCATCAAACGGGTTATTCACTAAACTCTCGGTCATGTGTTCATTCAGTTTGCACTACTTCTCATATTTGCACTAATGTTTGTATTACATTACTGCCTATAGTCATACTACTGTTTACATTCACTGTTTACATTTATTAATACTGTTTACATTTATTACTACTGCTTTACATTTATTACTACTGTTTACATTTACACTACTTTTATCTACACTACTGCAGATACATATACAGCATTCTCTGACTAGCCTTATCTAAGGATGCCAAATGTGCCTTATGTGCCTTACTGCATATGCCACTTTGCCTCTATACCAACATCAACTACCTCATACATATACTGTGTACATTAACTTATATGCTGCTGTGCCACTCTTTGCAAATGTCAATGCTAGAAACTTCAGTTTATTTTATAGATATACTTTTTATACTTTTTATACTACTATGCAAAAACTCAGGACAGTATTACACTTTTATTATTTCATTTTATGCTTATGTTCATTGGGTGTTTGGTGTTTTAGGGGTGTTTGGTGTTTCAGTGTTGGTGTAAATTTTCATACTTTTATACTATTATGAAAAAACTCAGGACAGTGTTACACTTTTTACTATTTTATGCTTATGTTTATTAAATGTTTTAGTGTTTAGTGTTTAGATGGTTACTGTTGCACCGAGGGACTGAGAGAAATGCAATTTCGGTCCTGTGTATGTCCTGTACATATAGCAGTTCTGACAATAAAGTTGACTTTGACTTTTTTTTTGTCCCAGATGACTTAGGAGCCAAGTGAGATGCCAGTGTGTTCTCAATTTGAGGCACGTTGGCTATTCCCACCTCATCCATCCCGTCCACATCGAGGAACTATGAGAGGGGTAAGAGCATGGGGGCTCTCGGTTGAGCCCAGGTGCGAGTTAGTTCTGTGAGGAAGTCCGGGAACACGGGCATCCTTTGCCTGGTGGTGGCTGCTGCTTCAAGTAAAAATAGTTTCCTGCCAGCCTCGTAACCTGTTGGCGAGGCGGAGGCTCGGGCCATGGGATGTGCAACGCGTCCGTTGCTCTGTGACACAGGTCGAACAGAGCAGGGATGGAGAAGTCAGTTTCTGGGAGCACAGGTACCAGGGTCTGGGAGAGGTCTTCTCCCTGATTCTTGAATTCGACGTCTGCTTCCTCCACAGAAAATTCACCTAAGGCTGAAATCGAGATCTCGTCTTCGTTCATCATGCCTCGAGTGTCGAATTTGACTGTTAAGTCCACCATAGGAGCCAGCACGTAAGGGTTGTCACTCCATTCGACTCGTGTGCTGTCGAGCAGAGCCATTTTCTCGAGCTCCGGCGTGGGAGTGAGGGGCTCGGTGGTGTCCGCATCCGCTGGCACTGCTGAGGCGCCCATGGCATTGGCGACGAGGTCGACCCGGTGCCGCAGCACCGCATCCAGCATCTGGCTGCAGTGTGGGCAAAAGTCGGGCGTATCTAGTGCTGTTTTTGCATGTAGCATTCCCAGGCAGACAGGACAGGCCTCATGGGTGTCCGTCGCCACGAGGGAGAAACTGCATCCGTTGGGACAGGCGCGTGAAGTTGGGCTCGCCGTCCCGCTGGTTTTTCTTGGAAGTCTTGTCTTTCGCTTTCCTTTCTCCGGAGGCATGTCCGAGATAAGGTGAGCGAGTCCTTCCAGAATCCTTTTTCTTTTTGCTTGAAATGTCTCCTCCGTCGTGTCGCTTTCGCTAGCTAGCCCGCTAGGAATTAGCAGGGGTAGCGGTTGTGGCGTAGTTAGCGCCGTCGAGCAAAGTCTGTGGAAAGAGGAGAAGAAAATACTTTGGGGTTAAGGGAAAATGTACCGGACTATCTTTCGCTAGTCCAGTAGTATGCAGGAATAATTCTCTGTGCGCTCTGTGTAGGGAGCGAGCTCACCTCAAGTTGAGCGATGAAACAACAGAGAAGTCCTGCGAAGAGGTAGTTCAGGTTTAAGCGAGGTTAAGGGCAAAAAAGAGAAAGATGGACCGGCGTCAGCCGCTTAAATACCCAGAGGGCGAGGCCTCTGGCGCGACGCTGACTCCCCTGCCGTAAAGGCGTTAATGTATTCCTTCAGGTATTCGTGCGGGGGCGCAATTTCCATAGCAATTATGTTGCACCGAGAGAACTTGACTGAAAGGGAACAACAATCACAATTATTCATGTTCAGACTTGTTAATCAAATAAAACAAACTTCATTAATGATATGTTTTTCTTACTTAGAAACAGAGGATGAATAAGGTAAACATTTGTCAAACATTAGCTGACTCTGTGTCCAAGGACGAGAAATGTGTAGAAAAACATCAGGGTCAGGGGTCATAGTTAGAGCAGTGCAGCTTCATGCTACAATAAATAATCAAAATAGCAGCATTTTATAAAAATATAAAATGCTTAATTGTCTAAATATGCTCATCTTTGATCCTATGAACTTTTTTTGGCAGTCTTTCTCATCTTGTAGTTGTTATTTTACTGTAAAATACAATATCAAGTAAAGCATTTTGTTGCTCTTTGTTGCTCTTATTGTTTTTGTTTCAAACGATAGCTATTGATATGAAATTTGTTTTAGTCAGGTTTCAGACATATTTTGTTTGTTTGTTTGTTTATTGTTTGCAAAAAAAGAAACAACACACATAAAAGAAAAGTAAAAAAGAAAAAAAATGTGCAGGAGAGGTCATAAAAACCCTAATTGGGCTTACAAGCACCCCCCCCTTCTAAAAAAATAAAGAAGAAAATCATAAAAGCTTTATACATAAACTTAGATCTTTCTTTAAACATACACAATTACATACCAAAGCAAAAGATAATAGTTGATATTAAATAAATTTAAATTGTCAAAAAAATATTAAAATGATAAAATAAAAACTAATGTGTTAGAAATTCAATAATGTTTGTTTAAACTTTCTTTTAAATACAGATAATGTTGTACATGATTCACTTAATTGTTTCAAACTGTTCCACAGCACAACACCCTGATACATGAATGAAAATTTAGCAACAGTTGTTCTACAGAAGGGGATATGTAAATCACACCTCCTTCTTGTAGAGTATGAATAATAAGAAGAATTAAACTCAAAGAAATTATGAAAATATTTAGGTAAAGAAAGTGGAATACATATAACTTTATACATGAGGATTCCTGTTTGATACTTATTCACATCATAGATTGTAAGAATTTCTAATTTTTTTAAAGAGAGGTGTGGATGGAGCTAAATAAGGAGAGTTAGTGACAATTCTTACAAAAGACTTTTGAAGATTATGAATTGACTGCAAGTAAGAAGGATAGGAACTAGCCCAAATTAAATTACAGTAAGAAATATGGGGATAAATTAAACTATTGTACAAAGTCAATGTCAATGTCAATTTTATTTATATAGCACATAAAAACAACCAAAGTCGACCAAAGTGCTTTACAGTTAAAAAAATAAATAAAAACAGAGTAAAATGCATCTAGTGCCACTAAACATAATAAAGCTATCAGTAAATGCAACAACAATAAAATCTGCTCAAAATTTGATCTCACATTCTGCGAGGATCAAATAAAGTACTTGTTTTTAGATATGGTTTAACCTTTTTTATAATACCTAACGATTTAGACATATTTTTATACACAGATTCACAGTGATTCTTAAAACAAAGTTTCTCATCAATATAGACACCTAAAAACTTTGCTGATGAAACATTAGAAAGTAAATTGTTATTAATATAAATTTTAGTTTTTTCTGGATTGTAATTTTTATTCTTATTCTTAAATAAGATGAAATTTGATTTTTTAACATTAAGTGATAGTCTATTTAACTGAAACCACTGAGCAAATTGAATGAGCCCATAATTTGCCTTATCAATAAGTGAGTCAAAGTTACCATCAGCAACAAAAAGATTGGTATCATCAGCAAATAAGATAGGTGTCAAAACACTAGACGCTTTTGGTAGATCATTAATGTATATGAGAAACAATAATGGACCCAAAATGGATCCTTGTGGAACTCCACATTTTAGGACATCCCGCTGTGACAATTTACCATTAAAAATTACAATTTGCTCTCTGTTGTGCAAATAATTTTCAACCCATTTCAGAACCTTATTTTTAAAACCATAACAAGACATTTTTGATAATAAGATTTCATAATCCACAGTGTCAAAAGCTTTTGATAAGTCCAAGAAAATTCCTAGAGCATATTCATTTTTCTCAAAAGCAGTTGAAATCTTTTCTCTAATATGCAAGAGAGCCATATATGTAGAACATTTATTTCTAAAGCCATACTGATGCTCATACAAAATATTGTTGGCATCAAGATGCCTCAAGATTCTAGGGTACACCAATCTCTCAAGTATCTTAGAAAAGCATATTGCATTGGTTCTCATTAAATCTTCGACAGAAACACTATTTTAGCTTTTCATTATGCCCAAAGGCTACAAGAATGAAAATTATTTAAACACACATCATATAAAAATGCCCTGAGTCCCTGAGTTAAAGCTCACGTCAATATTTATTTTTTCTATGTTTGCTTCATACAGGCATACATCTCAAAATGACCCTACCGTGAGAGATGAAAATGGATTATTGGAACGGAAAAAAAGATTTGCTGCAATCGCTGCAGATGGCCAGAGAGCAGATCCTGAATGAGCTCTCTGTAGGTGGGTGTCTGAGTCTGGCCCAGAGAGAACTTCTGAGCGGGTGAGGTAGAGTCACTGTGGGGATGAATTGCTGCAAAAGGAGAAAAACACAGTGAGGAAAAGCACGTTTTTCATTGAGGTGAAGCAGTGAAGCCGATTACAGGTAGTCCCCGACTTACGAGCGCTCTGACCTACGAGGTTCCGGACTTACGAGCTGGCGAATTTTTGGAAAAAACGCAAAAAANTTTTGAGAGAAAGAAGAAAAGAGAAAGTTACAATCTTACAGGGTACAGATATTTTTGTTATGCCACAACGTAGAACTAGTTTAAGGAGTAGGTCTACCAAGTCTGTAGAATGGTTTAGAAAATGATATTAAAGCTGCAAAATCAATGACTTGGTTTAAGAAAATTATTAAAATTAGGTTTCTGGAAAAAATATATATAAATTGGTTGGTATCAAAATGTTATATATGGTAAAAAATGATGAGTTACTTATTGTGTAGTGTGGTTTTTTTGTGGATTACTGTGTTTGAATTAATTATTTGAATTAATTTTGTTAAAGAAGGGGCAGACATAATAAGATTTAATCTTCTTCTGCTTCCTTTCATTTCATATACTGTTTGATTTTTTTAATCACGTGTTGTAAATAGTATTTTTTGTGTTCTTTTAACTTTGAAATGAATAAATTTACAAAATAAAAATAAAATAAATCTGTGCGTCTGCTTTAAAGCTTCACGTAGAAAAGAAAACAATAAAAAAAATGTTAGTCGTCCCTGATGAAGCATGACAACAAATGTTTCCATTTTAATGAAATTAATTCAGCGCAGCTTAAATTCTTTAACTCAACTCGTCATCTGCGCTTGAACTTGGCTTTTAGAAGGTAAAAGAAGTCAGGATGAACAGAAAGTTGCTTTAGTAGGCTTTTATTTCTTTAGAGGAGACACATAGCTGGTTGAAACCGAGGTTGGATCTCCTCCAGGTGTGTGGAGGCTGCTGGGTTTAGTGGTACTGCCTGCCCAGAGCGGACACCACCACGGCCAGGAACTTCTGGAAGGTGGCCTGGATCTCTGGGGTGAAGGCATTGCCCAGCTTGGCGGCGATGACGATGGTTAGGCAGTCAGCCAGAAGCTGGATGGAGAAAAGAAACCAGTTAGACGGCTCTTGTGAGTACTGTGTCTACACGTGTTTTCAGGGTGATGGTTTCAGTCGGTACCTTGAAGTTGTCGGGGTCGACGTGCAGCTTCTCGGAGTGCAGCACGCTCAGCTCGGCGTAGGTGGCCTTGATGTTGTCCATGTTCTTCACGGCGCGGTCCAGACCGTGCAGCACCTTGGTGCCGTGAGCGGCGATGTTGGGGTTGGTCTTGATGGCGTCAGCGTTGTAGAGGTTTCCAAAGCTGGCGAAGTACCTCTGAGTCCAGGGGTAGACGATCAGGCACCTGGAAGGAAGAGACATGGTGATGAGGAGGACGAAGGAGGATGCTCCTGCAGCTCTCCTTAGAGGTGTGTGCCGTACCTGACCAGAGCCTTGGGGCCAATGTCGTCATAGTCCAAGTTGGAGAAGATGTTGGTGATGATGCTGCGCTCCTGCTCGGTCCACTCAACCATCTTGTTTTCTTTTCTTTTGTTCAGGCTCAGGAGAAAACGCTGAATGATTTGTAACGTGGAGCCCCGGTCTATTTAAACGTCTCACATCTCCCCCACGCCCTGAGCCAGACACTCGTTGATAGGCTGGAGATGATGCGCTGGAGATAAACAGAAGAACCCTCCAGAACTTACTAGAACGAGCGAGAACGACTCACCGCAACACGAGCTGAACTTCTTACAGGTTTTAAACGTGTTTTGCACACTTGTTGAAGAGTTGATGTGAAACTGGACTCAGCGTTGCACGTTGAGGCCTTTCAACACATTTTGTCTATACCATTTTAGATTTAAAATCTTTTTTTTTCTGCTCCTTATTAAAGTTTTTAAAGATTTGTAGGAACTACCCTGATGCATGCTCAATAATCCAGGTAGAAAAAAAAAAAAAAGAAGCTAAGTCTGGTCCTCTTGAATTTCCAGAGGACCAGGCTTAGCTTTTTTTTTTTTTTTTAGATTTAACTGTTTTTAGTGCAAGTTAAGAACAAAGCTCTAAACTGAATTTTAATTTGTAAAAATAATTATGATTTCATCACTAAATGACTTATTAATGCTGATTATTTCATGTTATTATGTTTTTATCAGTAACCTAATTCTGATTGATTGGATATTTTTTTAATTCTCAAGAGCTTAAAGACAAATTATAGTTAGCTAATTTCCATTTTAATGCCAAAAACATGTAAATAACAAAACAGCATTATTAGTTTTTTTTTAATTTTTTATCATGAATTTACCTCAAAAACATCAAAAAGTTATTTTAAATGCAAAAACTCCAACTTCCTGTTTAATTGTCAGTCCGCATAATAAAATTAGATTTTATTTTTCACCCTTGGAGCAGTTTGTGAGTGTTTTCTATGGTGGGTGTTATCTCCCAGAGCCACCCAGGTGTTATCTGCAGCAGCTGGCTCCTCCGCCCACCCACAGCCCAAATCCAGGGGCGTTCTGATTAAGAGAATAACGTGAGCTCGCTGATAAAGACTCGTTGTCGTCCCTTGATAGCAAATTAATTTAGGATATGAGCCTTTAAAAAAAAATGCATAATTAAAAAAATGCAATCACTGATAAATCTTAAAAGGATTTCAGATTTTTTTTAAATGCCAGAAATGATTCAATAAAAATGGGTGCTGTTGACTTTTCACAACATATTATAGTTTGTTGTTGTTTGTTTTTTCTTTATCAAAATGCACAAATAAGCATTTTAAACTATGTAAATAAAAGTTTATACCACTTTGAAAAATACACCTAAAAAGGTGTAACATTATTTTAAAATGTGCAAAGAAGCTCTTTTTGATGGAGCTGAACTGAAACAAACAGAAAGGAATTTTAAAGATAAAGACGTTTACATCAATTCTGATTAACTTGTCATTTTTTAAGGCGCACGTGCTTTTAAAAAAAAGTGCTTTGATCATTCCATTTCATAAATATATTTTTACAAGTCATCTGTAAGAACCAGATAAATATTATTTTTTTGTTAGCTCAATGAAAATGTGCACCTTTTTGTTCAAATATCTCCACTTTTATGACTGAAACAATAAAAAAAAGTATTTATTAATTTATTAATTTTTACAGATAAAGTCTTTCCAGCTGTATTTGATCCTTATTTTTGGGTCAAATTTAACATTTTTAACTCCACGCCTCCCTCCGAAACATAACATTTGCACCACACGCAGACCACTCAGAGATCAGGTCTTAACTTCTCTACCTCATATGAAATTATATTAGGAATAACAACGTTGACCAACCATGGATTACGAAAGGACTGAGAAATGCCTGTAAAAAAAGAACTACTTGTACACATGCTTTTTGAGATCAAGAACACATGAATCTGAAGAAAAGTACAAGAGGTATAAACAAGTTATAGGTATTATAAGAAAACGCAAAAAGGAATATTACAGTGAAGTATTAAATAAAAGTAATGGTGATATCAAAGCAACTTGGCGAGTGATGAATAATGTCTTGAGGAATCATAAATCATTAATAAATCATAAATGGCATTTCACAACATTTTGTAAAAAATAATGAGGATATTTATGATGAAAATGAAATTGTAAATGGTTTAAATCAATATTTTGTTAATGTGGGACCAAGTCTTGCAGCCAAAACACCAACAGTAAGTAACAAAGTGAATCACTCAATCATTAGCAGTACTAACAGTATTTTCTTAAGAAAACAAATAAAGAAGAAATAATGAATGTTGTTAAAAAAATGTCTGACAACAGATCAAAAGACTGGGTTGACATGGATTTGAAATTTGTAAACGTTATAATGAATCATGTCATTGAGCCATTTACATATATTTGTAATTTATCCTTTTCTACTGGAAAGTTTCCGGATAATATGAAAGTGGCTAAGGTGATACCCCTTTTTAAAGATGGTGATAAAAGCATGGTTAACAATTACAGACCAACATCCTTGCTACCACAGTTTTTAAAAATCTTAGAAAAATTATTTGTAATTAGATTAGACCAATTCACTGATAAACATAACATTTTAAGTAACAGTCAGTATGGATTCAGAGCAAAAACTTCTACATCCAATGTTATAATGGAATTGATTGAACAAATATCTACAGCGGTTGATCAAAAAAATATTGTCTTGGGATTTTTGTTGATCCTTTGAGACTGTAGATCACACCATTCTCATTGATACATTGAGTAAATATGGTGTGAGGGGACCGGCATTGCAGTGGGTAACTAGCGGTAGCTATCTTAGTAACAGAAAACATCCATCCATCCATGCATCCATTTTCTTCCGCTTATCCGGGGTCGGGTCGCGGGGGTAGCAGCCTAAGTAGGGAGGCCCAGACTTCCCTCTCCCCAGCCACTTGGAGCAGCTCCTCTGGGGGAATCCCAAGGCGTTCCCAGGCCAGCCGAGAAACATAGTCCCTCCAGCGTGTCCTGGGTCTTCCTCTGGGTCTCCTCCCGGTGGGACATGCCCGGAACACCTCACCAGGGAGGCGTCCAGGAGGCATCCTAACCAGATGCCCGAGCCACCTCAACTGGCTCCTCTCGATGTGGAGAAGCAGCGGCTCTACTCCGAGTCAGAGTCAGAGTCAGAGTCAGAGAGAATTTATTGTCATTTGCACCGCATGTAGTACATGTGTTGAAAACGAGATTATGTACACAGGGTCCCAGTTACATCCAACAACAAATGCAAGAGAAAAACAATAATAACATCTAGGATTAACTAAGAGAGACATCAGCTAGTAATACACTAAGCCCTAATGTAGTAGAAAAACATCATTATAAACAGCAGCACGAACATGAGCAGATGGTCACAGATGAACGCAGCAACAAGAAACAGATCAGTATCAACATGATGTGACATTTTGCAGTGTTTATTCTTATTATTTATTTATTCATGAGTCTGACAGCCTCAGGGTAGAAGCTGTTCCTCAGTCTAGTGGTTCTACATTTGATGCTCCTCAACCTCCGTCCCGAGGGGAGTGGTGCAAAGAGTGAGTGTGCTGGGTGAGTGAGGTCTTTCATGATGCAGGTGGCTCTTTTTCTGCATCTGGAGGTGTAAATGTCTGTGATGGTGGGGAGACTGACTCCCACAGACTTCTGTGCAGCCTTCACCACTCTCTGTAGAGCTTTCCTCTCTGCAACTGTGCAGCCTCCATGCCACACGTTGATGCTGGAGCACAGGACGCTCTCCACTGCACACCTGTAGAACGAGGTGAGGACTGAGCTTCTCAGACCAGCTCGTCTCAGCCGTCTGAGGAAGTAGAGTCTCTGATGACCTTTCTTGATCAGGCTGGTGGTGTTATTGCTCCAGCTGAGGTTATCATTCAAGTGTACACCCAGGTACTTGTAACTGGAGACCACCTCCACCGCAGATCCACCTATATACAGTGGGGTGTGGGTGTGTTTGTTCCTTCTGAAGTCCACAATCATCTCCTTCGTCTTCTTCACATTCATGTGAAGGTTGTTCTCTTTGCACCAGCTCTCCAGATGTTCCACCTCCTGTCTGTAGCTGGATTCATCATTATCTGTGATGCATCCCACCACAGCTGTATCATCTGCAAACTTAACAATATGACAGCCTGGATGTGTGGCTGTACAATCATATGTGAGCAGAGTGAACAGAAGAGGGCTCAGCACACATCCTTGAGGAGAGCCAGTGCTGAGGGTGATGGTGGAGGAGGAGAAGTTGTGGATCTTCACGGACTGTGGTCTGTTTGTTAAGAAGTCTAGTACCCAGTTACAGATGGAGGGGCTTAGTCCAAGTGTGGATAGTTTGTCTATCAGAGTTTGGGGGATCATGGTGTTGAAGGCAGATGTGAAGTCCACAAAGAGCAGACGCACGTATGAGTCCTTCTGATCCAGGTGGGTGAGAGCAGTGTGGACCACAGAGGAGATGGCGTCCTCTGTTGATCGGTTCTCGCGGTATGCATATTGATGAGGGTCCTCGCTGATGTTGACGGTTGTCTTGATGTGGGACATGACCAGTTTCTCAAAACATTTAGCGACTATCGGGGTGAGAGCCACCGGTCTATAGTCATTCAGACCAGTCACTGTGGAGCTCTTTGGGACTGGGATGATGGTGGCGGTCTTCAGGCAGGTGGGAACTGACTCCAGTGAAAGTGAGGTGGTGAAGATGTCAGCCAGCACCTCACAGAGCTGGTCCGCACATTCCTTCAGAACTTTCCCTGGGATGTTGTCTGGACCCGTAGCTTTATGAGGGTTGATCCTTCTGAGACTACCTCTCACTTCTGCTGCGGTCACTTTGAGGTGCTCCTCGTCTGGTGATGAGGTGAGTCTGGTGCTAGTTGGTCTGTTTGGATCTTCAAAACGTGCATAAAACTTATTGAGGGCATCAGGCAGGGATGGGTCCCTGGGGCATTGTTTGCTTTTGCCCTTGTAGTCTGTTAAGCATTTGATGCCCTGCCACATGCTCCGTGGATCATGTGAGATGAACTGACCCTCGATCCTCTGTGCATACGCGGCTTTGGCCTTCTTTATGCCATCATCCAGTTCTTTCCTGCACTTTCTCAACTCCTCAGTATCTCCAGACTTGAATGCAGTGTCCCTGGCTGCCAGCAGGGTGCGGACATCCTTATTTAGCCAGGGTTTTTGATTGGGGTAAAATTTAACATACTTTCTTATGGATACATTTTCAGCACATGTACTGATGTAACCCAGGACTGAGGAAGCATAAAGTTCCAGGTCAACTGAACTTCCATTCGTAGCTGCCTCTTTGAAGACAGACCAGTTTGTGTTGAGTCCCTCCCGGATGACTGAGCTTCTCACCCTATCTCTTAAGGGAGAGTCCAGCCACCCTGCGGAGAAAACTCATTTCAGCCGCTTGTATCCGAGATCTTGTTCTTTCGGTCATAACCCAAAGCTCATGACCATAGATGAGGGTGGGAACGTAGATCGATCGGTAAATTGAGAGCTTTGCCTTTTGACTCAGCTCTCTCTTCACCACGACAGCAAACAAATTTTTTTTAAAGTGTTAATCTTGTTAAAGTCCTTCCTGCATGCTCCTGTGGCCACCATTTGGCTGTCTATCCATTTTGGGCAAAACACCGGGGCCCACATTTCCGGGTTGTCAGCGGTGGGTGACGCATTACATCAGCGGTGACGTAGGTGCGACTTATAGGGCGAAGCGACATATTTATGGATTTTTCCAATTTATTGGACATAATTGGACAATGCGACCTATAGGGCAGTGCGACTTATAGGGTGGAAAATACAGTACTTTGTAATTTTTCCAATTGCCCCCACATTGACCATTGGCCATCTATGACTGAGGACATCATGATAACTAGACAGAGAATTACTCAAAAAATGACTAGGCTATCCCTTTCATCTAACTCGTGAAATTTCATGGCAGTTTTTGCAAACATTATTTTTAAACCATTACACGGCTGTCATTTTCGAATTACACAACTGTTCTAGCAGAAATTTTGCAAAAAGTGCCTCAAGCTGCTAGAAACCACTGTGATTAAAAAATGTTTCTGTCACTAACCATGTAAAGTAAAATCTATTGGAATGTAAAGATTTATAAAATAGTGTTTGCATAGGAAATATTTTAGAGTTGTTTTAAGACAGCAGCAGTTCACTTTGGCTTTGGCCTCACTCAGACAAAAGCTGTTGACCGATCAATCCTATCAGAGTTGAACTGTTTCTCTTAACTGAGGTCATGCAAAGAGTTCATTACAAGAGGTAAATAATATTTGTTCATAACCTTTCCACAGAACCCCATTTTATAAAATCTTTAACGTAAAAATCTTTGAAGAAACTGATGCAAAAAAAGAAACACACGTCATAAATTTACCTGGTGGCAGAAAGGGAAACACTGCAGTGAGAACAAGGAGGAAGAAAGAAGAGGTGTAAAAAGAATGGAAAAGGAGAACATGCACAGAAATGCATGCAGAACACATTTCACAACAGAATGCAGCAACCCAGTGGGTTAGATATTTTAAAACTAATTATAGAAAGTAAAGAATTAGGTTTTAAATTGCATGAGTAAGTAAGTAAGTAAACTTTATTTATATAGCACCTTTCACAGATATAAAATCACAAAGTGCTTTACAAAAGAAATACACATAATAAAATCATACTAAAATTATACTAAAATTATACACTCTTAAAACATGCTATACAAAAAGGTTACACATGATAAACTCTAAAATCGATAAGTACAATTAACCATAAGCCTGTTTGAAAAGATAAGTCTTAAGACTTCTTTAAATGCATCAGTCGACTCGGAGCCGCGCATTGTTAGAGGGAGAGCGTTCCAGAGCCTCGGTGCCACCACCTGAAATGCTCTATCACCACGGGTTTTCATGAGGTTTTCATGAGGTGAAATGATACACACTTAATTGTGAAAGTATGTACTTCGCAAATGCTTCATTGACATTTAATAAAACAAAAACAATAATTTGTGTTGAAAATGATGGTGGGTCAAACTAGCAGAAGATAAAACGGGAGACAAAACACCTCACCTCCTGGTAGTTAACGTAAGCCAGGACTCCAGCAATGATTTCCAACAGGAAAATACACAGCAACAAAACCAAATACTGCAGAGAATAAACATAAAGTACACAAGTATGAATAAGATCAAGTGGACAAACACACATTTCATTATTTATATGGTAGGTTCTCTGCACAATTGTGTGTTAAAAGTGTGAACAAAATTAAAGCCTGAAATAAAATTAACACTGGTACTTTTTGTGGATGACTACAAAGCCAAATCAAAAGTGAGACTGGAGAACAAATACTGTAATGAAAAAGTGGTAAAGGAAGTTACTTTTTTTAATGTGGTAGAACATGAAAATAGCCATGATGTCACAGTTTGTGCAGGTTTGCTGTTGACCTGTATCACCTCACGGCACGTGTCTGCCTCTCTTCAGTCTGAGCAGCCGACTCTGATGCCGCTCATTCCTGGAGCATGAGTCGCGCTCTAAATGTAAGTCCTTAAAGACACACTCTGCGTGACTTTCTCTGTCTTATCTGACAGCACACGCCTGACATATGGAGCTGAACTGAATGGATGCAGACCAGCCAGAAGGTCACCACAGATTAACTCTCAACACACTGCCCAGACTCTGAAAGATGTCTTAGGTTCAGATTTGACCTACCGTATTTTTTGGACTATAAGGCGCAATATCAATGCGGTGCAACGGATTATGAGTCGCAGTAAGCAAAACAAAACAGTCAGATAAGTCAAACTTTATTCAACTCATTCACAATAACCACATAAAATCGGTTTGAGGTCAGTAAACACAACCAGAATTACCGTATTTTTTGGAGTATAGGTCGCACCGGAGTACAGTATAGGTCGCATTGTCCAATTATTACCAATAGATTGGAAAAATCCCTAGATAGGTTGCACCGGAGTATAGGTCGCACCTATGTTTAGCTCTGCTGCAAATGTCTGCCACAGGAACGCACAGCAAGGCTTTTAAGAAGATTAACACTTAAAAACAATTATTTGTTTGATAAAAATTATAGCAAATATGTGTCTGAGCTGAACTTTTCCTTAATAAATGAACGTAATTGTGAAATGAGCTGGATTTAAACATTTGTTTCGCCGAAAGTGATAAAAAGCCAAATATAGGTCGCACCTGAATATAGGTCGCAGGCCATGAAAAAATGATAAAAAGGTGCGACCTATACTCCGAAAAATATGGTAATATATGAGGCGCAACTGATTGCCAGTATAAGGCTGTCGATTTTTGAGAAAATGAAAGGATTTTAAGTGCACCTTACAGTCCAAAACATATGGTATTGTAACAAGCGTTGCACGAGCAAAATAAAGCAATAAAAAGTACAAACTGTTGGCCTTACCACGATCAACAGACTTCTCGTCTCCTTTAGAGTGGCACAGCATCCAATTATCCCGGTCACGATCACGACGACTCCAGCGATCATCAGGATGTACGCAGAGGCTGAGTAGAAGTTGGAGTTTAACAAACTGATGTAGTCGCTCTTTGCCACCAGAGTCCACACTCCCACTGCCAGCACGGCCCCTCCTGCAAGCTTCCACAGCATACCACCATCAGCACAATTCAGACCAGATGCTCATATCAAGAATGCAGCAGATAATTCGAAGCAGTGAAGACATTGCTCATAAAATATGCACAGACTGCAAACGAGACAACGCCTCCAACAAGGCAAGCATCTACACTCGATTCTGCAAACTGGTCCTTTTAAATCCGAGTGCACACTTTCTATTCTTCGAACCTATAATTAAAGATAACTGAGCAAAATGAAGTACAAATACTGCAAAAAGACTATATTTCTTCAGATTGATAGGTGACCGTGTTGTGAATCACATATGTTTTCAAGCAGGTTTTAACAGTTTAGGAATTTTGTTCACAACTTCATGCAAACTTACCCAGAATAAAATATTGAAGAGGAAGAGTACATATTTCAGACAAATTACCCCACATGAGTCCGTTTTTTTGCCACGAGCTTCCATTCTGGACAAGAAAAGACAAATTAGGAGTCTAAAAACTGTTAAAAAATAATTAGAAATGAGCTTTAGAGGATTTGCAGTGAACAGAAAACAATCAGAAAGCAGGTCACACTTCTCAAGACTGCTTCTTTAATAAGAGATAACAGTATCACGCATCTTTCTCCTTCCATTTCTGCGTAATGTCAAGGTAAAGCCTCACACATGAGCACTGTATCTGATTAGGAGTAGTTCGTTGAGGCCTACGTAGAGATTTCCTCTTTCAGTCTGCATTAGTTCCACCTTTGGTTTAAAAAAGGCGATCCTGATGGGAGTTCAGCTGCAGCATATAAATAACCTTTTCTACAAACACATCATCTTTGTTTATTCTATTTATCTGAAAGGGAAACAAAAAGGCTTTAATTTTAAACTGGCATCAAGTCGGTGTAACTGTGGCGACAGAAAGAGCGCAGACATGAAATCAAATATGTTGTGGGGAAAACATACTTAACGACTTGTGTCGCATGTCAGCTAGCAGACAGACACATGTTCCCCCTCCCAGTAACTTACACTGATCATTTTACTCTGGGATTCTGAAGTTTGCTTTAATCCTAAACTGAACATTTTTTAATGCAGAAAAAAACAAATTGAGTAAAACAAGAGGTTGTGCTTATAACATCTCTCTTGTGTATCTCCTTCTTAGCAGAAACAAACTAAACAATGAAGAAATGGACGACAGACGTCCAATGAAAATATATTTAAGTTTAGAGACATAAACTTAACTTCATGCACTAATGTTAATGCTTATACAGTTATTTTTAACTCATTGTGTCATGGAAAACCCTTTTCATTGAGACCAAAATACTCCTACCTGATTTTAGATGATGGACCTCCGAGTTGCAGATCCCCCTGACCCCTCGGTCACTGTGTTGTTGAAGGTGATCTGAATACAGCTTTGGTTTTCAGTTGACGCTCAGAGCCCAGAGCCTCCCACACAAGCGTCTGAGCGGCAGTACGTCCCCCTCACACTACAAGCTGCACAGAGTGCTCGTCTGCCCCCATCTGGTTTTATATTCACACTGGTTCTTGTTACACCAAAGTTAAGCCATAATAAACAAAAGGAGTTATCAAAAGTAATAAAATTTATTAAAAGTCTGCAGGCTACTTTTTACTATAAGTACAGCAACGTCTTTCAGCTGTGCCCTCGGTCAGTAAAAACGCATCTTCACATTGTTGATCATGCTTGGTCATCAGAATCCTAAAGTGACAAAAATACATTTTTAATGGGTCAGTCTGTAAATAAACTACAATCTTTGAGATGACAATTGCTATTTTAGACCGCTGATCTTGATACAGTGTAAGAAACAAACTACACTCAATACAGTATAACTGAATAAATGAAACACTGGTGAAATATTTTCAATCATATTCATTAAACTACTTACTTACGTACTTGTTACTTATTGAACTGACAATAAAATAATTTAGAGCAGGGTTATTACTGACAGATCCGAGAACAAATAAAATTTGACCTGGTCATTTCTCTTGTTCAGTGCTGTGCTGGAGCATCATTAGAAATTCAAAAAGAAAAAAAAATCAAAAGCCTCATTGTTTAAAGAATAAGGCGGTTGCATATGTTGGTTTAGGTCTCCAAACCATCTCACCAACAGTTCTCCCTCTGCTCTGTACAATCTTTCATCATCAGTTCTGATGAGCCCCACCACGGTTTCATAATTAGCAGTTCCATCCATCCATCCATCCATTTTCTTCCGCTTATCCGGGGTCGGGTCGCGGGGGTAGCAGCCTAAGTAGGGAGGCCCAGACTTCCCTCTCCCCAGCCACTTGGAGCAGCTCCTCTGGGGGAATCCCAAGGCGTTCCCAGGCCAGCCGAGAAACATAGTCCCTCCAGCGTATCCTGGGTCTTCCTCTGGGTCTCCTCCCGGTGGGACATGCCCGGAACACCTCACCAGGGAGGCGTCCAGGAGGCATCCTAACCAGATGCCCGAGCCACCTCAACTGGCTCCTCTCGATGTGGAGAAGCAGCGGCTCTACTCCGAGTCCCTCCCGGATGACTGAGCTTCTCACCCTATCTCTAAGGGAGAGTCCAGCCACCCTGCGGAGAAAACTCATTTCAGCCGCTTGTATCCGAGATCTTGTTCTTTCGGTCATAACCCAAAGCTCATGACCATAGATGAGGGTGGGAACGTAGATCGATCGGTAAATTGAGAGCTTTGCCTTTTGACTCAGCTCTCTCTTCACCACGACAGACCGGTACAGCGCCCGCTTCACTGCGGACGCTGCACCTATCCGCCTATCGATCTCACGCTCCAGTTTTCCCTCATTCGTGAACAAGATCCCGAGATACTTAAACTCCTCCACTTGGGTAAGGACCTCCTCCCCGACCCGGAGAGGGCACGCTACCCTTTTCCGGCTCAAGACCATGGCCTCGGATTTGGAGGAACTGATCCTCATCCCGGCCGCATCACATTCAGCTGCAAACCGCTCCAGCGAAAGCTGTAGATCACGAGCTGATGAAGCCAATAGGACCACATCATCTGCAAAAAACAGAGAAGCGATTCTAAGGCCACCAAAACGGATCCTCTCAACACCTTGGCTGCGCCTAGAAATTCTGTCCATAAAAGTTATAAACAGAATCGGTGACAAAGGGCAACCTTGGCGGAGTCCAACTCTCACCGGAAACGAGCCTGACTTACTGCCGGCAATGCGGACCAAGCTCTGACACCGGTCGTACAGGGACCTAACAGCCCATATCAATGGGCCTGGTACCCCATACTCCCGGAGTACCCGCCACAGAACCCCCCGAGGGACGCGGTCGAATGCCTTTTCCAAGTCTACAAAGCACATGTAAACTGGTTGGGCAAACTCCCACGCACCCTCCAGGACCCTGTTGAGGGTGTAGAGCTGGTCTAGTGTTCCACGACCAGGACGAAAACCACACTGCTCCTCCTGAATCCGAGGTTCGACTATCCGACGGACCCTCCTCTCCAGAACCCCTGAATAGACCTTACCAGGGAGGCTTAAGAGTGTGATCCCTCTATAGTTGGAACACACCCTACGGTCCCCCTTTTTGAATAGGGGAACCACCACCCCAGTCTGCCAATCCAAGGGAACTGCCCCCGATGTCCACGCGATATTGCAGAGTCGCGTAAGCCAACACAACCCCACAACATCCAGAGCCCTAAGGAACTCAGGACGAATCTCATCCACCCCCGGAGCCTTGCCACCGCGGAGCTTTTTAACCACCTCGGCGACCTCAGCACCAGAGATTGGAGAGCCCGACCCAAAGTCCCCAGGCTCCGCTTCCTCAGTGGAAGACGTGCCAGTAGGATTGAGGAGGTCTTCGAAGTATTCCGCCCACCGACTCACAACATCCCGAGTTGAGGTCAACAGCACGCCATCCCCACCATAAATGGTGTTGGTCGCATACCGCTTTCCCCCCCTGAGACTAATTAGCAGTTCAATTCAGTTTATTTATATAGAGCCAAGTCACAACAGAAGTCATCTCAGGGCACTGAACAGAAACATTCACATACATAAAAGTAAGTTAATAACATTATTTATCTGAGGAGCCAGCAGACTGCTTTGCAAACAAACATTAGCAAACAGATTTAGTTGATTTGTACTAAATTTAGCAGTGCAGTTATATCAGCAGAGTAAACGGCAAAGGACTGAGTACACATCCCTGAGTTGCTCCTGTGCTCAGTATGATAAGACACAACGCCGTTCTGACAAGATCTAAAAAAACTCGAAAAGATTGATTAAGCAAAAAAAATGCCCTGGTTTTATGTAGTACTGTATATGGTTTTACAAATTATATTACAGATCTTATTGTTCAATATTTTCACAACAGAGCACTTCACTCTCAGACTGCAGGTGTACTTGCGGATAGAGTTTCCAAAAGCAGAATGGAAGAACTTTCAGTTATCAGGCTCCTCTCTTGTGGAACCAACTTCCAGATCCTGTTCGTAAGGCTGACACATTGTCCAGTTTAAAGACTGGGCTTAAGTCTTTGCTTTTTGATAAATCCTATGGGTTGGCTTCTTATGCGGCTGCAGCAGTCTGCTCCTCAGATAAATAGTGTTAACTTATTATTTTTATATATGAATGTTTTTGTTCAGTGCCCTGTCCTCAGATGACTTCTGTTGTGACTTGGCGCTTTAAACCAAGTCACATAGTACTTACAGGGGAACACACCCAAGCCTTATTAGAGGACTACTGGTTTGTTACCACAGAAACGGAGGATTTTCCTTTTGAGTTCTGAATAAACCCGGCACCAGTGAGGTCACAGCTCATAATCGTCAAAAACCTGTTTCTAATGATTACTGATTTTATTGGATTCTGAACTGATTTCATGATCCTGTACTGCTGTCATCTTAACTTTGTCTGAGCTGTGACTTCACTGGTGCAGGGTTTATTCAGAACCCACATGGAGAATTTCTCCTCTGTGTCTGTGGTAACAAACCAGTAGTCCCCCAATAAGACTTGGCTATGGGTTCCCCAGTGAGTAATGGTTAACTATCCATTAGTTCCTGATTTATTCCTGAGGTGTTCCCTAGTAGTTTCATTCATTCAACCTTTATTTATACAGGCTAGCCTCGTTGAGCCACGGGAACTCATTTACAAGAGGGACCTGTGTCACTCACACCCAGGGTCGATTTAGAGTTACCAATCAGTATCCAGCTTATTTTCGATTTCGCGCCACTACCCATAATTCATAGCAGAAGGCGGGCATGTACTTCCGCCCGCGGTCCCGCGCTGTTGTTTACCGTTGTGGTGTAACACTAGCTAGCGATTTAATTTTTCTTACATGCATGTTTTTGGACTGTGGGAGGAAACCGGAGCACCCGGAGAAAACCCACGCATGCAAGGAGAGAACATGCAAACTCCACCCAGAAAGGCCCCCGGACCGGGATTTGAACCGGGGACCTGCTCACTGAGAGGCAGCAGCTCTACCAGTTGTGCCACCGTGCTGCCTAGTTAATCAAATGTTGTGTACCATTTTGTAGTGTTACCAAAAAATGGTCTAAAACTCAGAAATTGTGCTGCATTTCTCATGAGAGAATGATTTAAACTGCAGCTAATAAATTCAACTTAATATTGAGTACGAAGCTCTCTGGAAATGACATTAAATCTGCCAATTGCAACCTTTGTGAAAGCAGCAGGATGAGTTTAGAGATGCTTGAGTGAAAAAAAAAACTGCTGTAAATTGAAACATGATGTAGGATCTGGACAATATGTAGGTCAGTCGATAAATTAAAAAAAACTCCTACCCAGCCAGGTGATCTATCAGCTTTTCCATGTTCTCTCCTGTTTTGGCACTGCACTCATAAAACAAAGCCTGGTACTGCTGCACAAGCAAGAAGATGAAGGAAAGTACATTTCAAAGAGATTTTTTTTTATGTCTTGTAGTTTTGAGTGAATCACTGCAGAAAAATGTTTGAATAACCAAATGAACCTCACCTCTGCCAGACTCTGACCCTCTGCTGTCGTCACTTTTCTGCTGTGATTGTCTGCTAGGTCCAGCTTGTTCCCAACCAGCATCAGCACAGTCCCTTCACACATCTTCTCCTGATTACACACACAACGATTATAGTACACACATTTTACTGTAGATACAGTAGTAGACGCTAAGATGTTTGCCCTTTGTGTAAAATACTCACAACAAAATGAAAAGTACCAGATTTTTTTTTTTTTACTTTAAAACTGAATCATCATTATGTGTCTAGTGGGATTTCCACTGTGCATTTTCCAGTAATCTGCATGTTCATTCAAATCACAGTTTTGCATGATAACCAACTTACCTTGACGGAGTCTATCCATTCCCTCACCGCAGTGAAGGAGGCGGAATGAGTCACGTCATACATGGCGAGGACGCCATCAGCCTTTCGATAGTATTGCTCAGTAATACTGCGATACCTGGAGCAAGATATGAGTAAACAGAGCAAAACAACATCTACAATACTCCTCATGAAAAGTATAGTTTCAAAGAAAAAACAAGACATATTTGAGCTTAAAGCCACATGTCTGACCTCTCCTGCCCGGCAGTGTCCCAGAGCTGCAGGGTGACGGTGGTGGAGTTCACAACTAAAGTCCTCATTTGAAAATCTACACCTGAAAATAATAAAAATATATTTTATATTTGGTTTCATATAATTACAAAAAACAAATACAGAATAAAAGTCTTGATAAAAACATTATTTTCAGCACAGCTTTGGGATCATTACGGTAATGTCATTGTCATGCGGTGTTGTCAAAAACTAAACAGTTCTGAAGCAAAGAATGCAAATGACATGAAGTTACTGATGAATCTTTGATTCATGCCGTCTATATAGACTGCATGGAGCCCATCTCTAAAATGAATTCTAAAACATGGTGGTTCGGTCTTGGTGTCTTTCTCCAACAGCCATTAAGCAAGAGGTGGGGCACACCCTGGACAGGTCACCCGTCCATCATGGTGTCTCGGTCTCCCAACTTATCTGTCCTAAACAAATATTTGCTAAATGTTGGAAGGGTAAGACATCCATTTACCAGCACTCTCTAGTCTAAATGAAGCACAAACTTCATATTGATTATAATTTATTGATGTCGAGCGAAGACACGGCCATGCTTCTTTAGATCAACTCAATAATGGCAGAATATTCTGACATGCTTCCAATTCATTCAACCTTTATTTAAACAGATAAGTCACATTGAGCCTCGAAGACTCATTTACAAGTGAGATCTGTTGGACAGACAATAAAAGTGGTGAAAAATGACACATAGGGTTTGGAGACAAAAAAAATTCCTAACACATTTTTGACCTCTGTTTGAAGGTCAAAAATGTGGTAATGAAAAAAAAGTCTTGCACACAAGCACATAATGACGCCGACATTACGCAGAGGAGGGGGGACTCAAAGGCGGTTGAGCAGCCAGCTCATAGATCTGTGCACACTCATGGGGGGGGGGCTGCCAAGGTCGGCCAGAGGCGAGAGTCCTGAAATGATGACAGAATGTTTATTCAGCTGTGCTCCTCTGAAAAGTCCATGGAATTCCTCAGCAGCAGGTTTGGTTTGGGGGGGTGGGAGCATCAAGTTTACAAAACTTCTCAGGAGTGTTGAGATAAGACGGCCTGTCAAGGCCAGTCGGGGAGCCTCTCAATGGAGGGAGCTGATACTTCACAAGACGGTGCTGTGAGGACATTTGGATAGAAGGAGTACAGCAGGGCGGCACGGTAGTGCAGTTGGTAGAGCTGTTGCCTCTCAACGTAAAGATCGGTGATTCAAGTCCCGGCCGGGGACCCTTCATGGGTGGAGTTTGCACGTTCTCTCCGTGCATGCGTGGGTTTTCTCAGGGTACTCCGGTTTCCTTCCACATACCAAAAACATGCATGTTAGGCTGATTGACTCTAAACTGACCCTAGGTGTGAGTGAGAGAGTGAATACTGTAGTTGTTTGTCTCGTTTGTCTCTGTGTGTCCCTGTGATGGACTGGAGGCCTGTCCAGGGTGTCCCCTGCCTCTCACACAGTGATTGCTGGATATGGGCACCAGTGACTGTCGTGACGCGAAAAGGAAAAAGCAGATAAAGATATTGGATGGATGGATGGATGGAGTATGACCATTTATCCCTTCACCACTGGTTAGGTGTGTCTGGGGATAATACTGTCAAACAAGTTCCTGAAGTTTGTTGTTTGTTTATATCTTTTTTTTTTGTGGATAATTTTTGTCTGCATTATCAAAACTTGTGAGGTAAGGTGTGCATGCAGCTCTGAGGATGAACAACGCTTTATCTAGTTGAGGTCCAACATAATCAAAGGTTTTCAACCTGACTCAGTTCCAGTCAAGCGTGCTTCAAACCGTTTCTTTTCATTTGAAGTCCCTCAGAGTTGGATTCTGTCCGGACTGAAACCTGCATCTGTTTTTACTCTGCAGTGAGCATTCAGTTCATGAATGAACTGCTACAGACGTATCCCGAGCAGTGGACATCACTCCGTCTCCCTCCCCTCTGCAGGTCACAACAACTAGTTTGATGCAAGCTGAGGCCTCTCTGAGCTGTGCCGCTTCATAATTTGAGATTTCTGGCTTTGTAAATTGACCCCGTCAATTCAGAACCAAGTCAAGAATCAGATATTTTGTCACTTTAAACCTTGTGTTGTTTTACGATGTTAAAAACGGATGTTTATTCATTCCATTCCTTTAACACCAGTAAGATTCAATAATAGTAATATCCATGTAGACGTGATCTTTTATTGGTTATTTTAAAGTCTGGACCTGGGGTCTGCAACCTTTACGATCAAAAGAGCCATTTCTGCCCTTTTGTTCGCCACATTAAACGTGTCCAGAGCCACAATACCTGCTACAACTGGGATTCTCAACTGGTGGCCCACAGACCACTTTAGGTTTGTTGGAAGGCACTTTTCTGGCCAGTATAACATTATCGTTTGACAATGTAAAACTAAAAATATCTAATGATTTTTTAAAAACATTTTGTGATATTTTTACATTTTAAGACAAAATAAAAGATGTGATTCTTGTCAAGAAAGAAAAAAATAATATAGTTTTTACCCAAATTCTAAAAACTAAAACAAAAAACTATGCAGGCCTATGTGATTTTTTTTATTGTGGAAAAATTAAGTACTTTAAAGAAATGAAGCATACAGTGAAAGTATATTTTACTCATTGTAATGTTTCTAGTATTCATATATTTGCTAAATAAATTACAAGAAAACTGCTAAAACTATCACTTTTAGTTGTTGTTATAACAATCAATAAAATTCAGTTTTATTATAGTTTTGGTAAAAGCTTGAAAGAGTCTTCGCAGAGGGACCAAAGAGCTGCATGCGGCTCCAGAGCCACAGGTTGCAGACCCCTGGTCTAGACACATCTGTGACCAGATTGTTTACATGTTTACTCATGTTTACATTACTGCCTATAGTCATACTACTGTTTACATTTACGGTTTACATTTATTACTACCGTTTACATTTATTACTACAGTTTACATTTACACTACTTTTTATATACTACTTCTTCTTCTTCTTCTTCTTCTTTCGGCTTTTCCCTTTTCAGGGGTCGCCACAGCGAGTCATCCTCCTCCACCTCACTCTGTCCTCTGCATCCTCTGTCCTCACTCCAACCACCTCCATGTCCTCTCTAACTGCATCCATATATCTCCTCTTTGGTCTCCCTCTTTGTCTTTTTCCTGGCAGCTGCATTTCTAACATCCTTCTACCAATATACCCACTGTCCCTCCTCTGGACATGTCCAAACCATCTCAGTCTGGCCTCCCTAACTTTATCTCCCAGTTGTTTAACATGTGCTGTACCTCTGATGATCTCATTCCTGATCTTATCCATCCTTGTCACTCCTAAGGAGAACCTCAGCATCTTCATTTCTGCCACTTCCAGTTCTTTCTCCTGTCTTTTTGTCAATGACACTGTCTCCAGACCATACAACATAGCTGGTCTCACCACTGTCTTGTAAACTTTTCCTTTGACCTTTGCTGACACCTTTTTGTCACAAATCACTCCTGAAACTTTTCTCCATCCACTCCATCCTGCCTGGACTCTCTTTTTCACCTCTTTACCACATTCCCCATTTTCCTGGACAGTGGACCCCAAGTACTTGAAGTCCTGCACCTTTGTGACCTCTGCTCCTTGTAGCCTCACTGTTCCACCAGCCTCCCTCTCATTCACACACATGTACTCTGTCTTACTACGACTGACTTTCATTCCTCTTCTTTCAAGAGCATACCTCCACCTCTCCAAGTTCTCTTCCACCTGTTCCCTGTTCTCACCACAGATCACAATGTCATCTGCAAACATCATAGTCCATGGGGATTCCTGCCTGACCTCATCTGTTAGTCGGTCCATCACCAGAGCAAACAAGAAGGGGCTCAGAGCCGATCCTTGATGCAATCCCACCTCCACCTTGAAGCTATCTGTCACTCCCACAGCACATCTCACCACTGTCCTGCTGTCCTCATACATGTCCTGTACCAGTCTAACATACTTTTCTGCCACTCCAGATTTCCTCATGCAATACCACACCTCTTCTCTTGGTACCCTGTCATATGCTTTTTCTAAATCCACAAACACACAATGGAGTTCTTTCTGACCCTCTCTGTACTTCTCTATCAACATCCTCAAAGCAAAGATGGCATCTGTGGTGCTCTTTCTTGGCATGAAACCATACTGCTGCTCACAGATAGTCACCTCTTGTCTAAGTCTTGCTTCCACAACTCTCTCCCAGATCTTCATTGTGTGGCTCATCAACTTAATTCCCCTGTAGTTGCTACAACTCTGTACATCACCCTTGTTCTTAAAAATGGGAACCAGCACACTTCTTCTCCATTCTTCAGGCATTTTCTCACCCTCAAATATTCCATTAAATATTTGAGTCAAAAACCTCACTGCCATCTCTCCAAGACATTTCCAAACCTCCACTGGTATGTCATCAGGTCCTACTGCCTTCCCCTTCTTCATTCTTTTCAGAGCTTTCCGGACTTCACCCTCACTAATCTTTCCCACTTCCTGGTCCACAGTTTCTATGACCTCCACTCTTCTTTCTCTTTCATTCTCTTCATTCATTAGCTCCTCAAAGTAATCCTTCCATCTTCCCATCACACTCTCCTCACTTGTTAGAACATTCCCATTCCCATCTTTAATAAGCCTAACCTGCTGCACATCCTTTCCAGCCTGATCCCTCTGTCTTGCCAATCGGTACAAGTCCTTCTCGCCCTCTTTAGTGTCCAGTCTCCCATATAACTCATTGTACGCCCTCTGCTTTGCCTTAGCTACTTCCCTCTTTGCTCTATGTCCCATCTCCTTATATTCCTGTCTCCTCTCTTCAGTCCTCTCACTGTCATATTTCTTCTTGGCTAATCTCTTTCTTTGAATGGCGTCCTGCACTTCACTATTCCACCACCAGGTTTCCTTATCATCCATTCTCTGTCCAGATGACACACCAAGTACCTTCCTACCTGTCTCTCTAATTACTGTTGCTGTAGTAGCCCAGTCACTTGGAAGCTCTTTCTTACCACCCAGAGCCTTTAACAGCTCGTCTCTGAATTTCTCACAACATTCTTCCTTCTTTAGCTTCCACCATTTGGTCTTCTTCTCTGGTTTTACTCTTTTTCTCTTCTTCGCAACAACAGTCATTCTACACACAACCATCCGATGCTGTTTGGCCACGCTCTCCCCTGCTACAACTTTACAGTCTCCAATCTCTCTCAGGTTTCCTCTTCTACACAGAATGTAGTCGACTTGTGTACTCCTTCCTCCACTCTTATAGGTCACTCTATGTTCCTCCCTCTTTTGGAAATAGGTATTGACTATAGCCATTTCCATTCTCTTGGCAAAATCCACCACCATCTGTCCTTCCTGGTTTCTTTCCTTGACACCAAACCTACCCATCACTTCCTCATCCCCTCTGTTTCCTTCACCAACATGTCCATTCAGGTCTGCTCCAATCACCACTCTTTCCTCCCTGGGAATACTCTCTATCACTTCATCCAAATCTTTCCAAAATTCATCTTTCTCCTCCCCATCACATCCAACCTGTGGAGCATAACCACTTACTATGTTTAGCATCAGACCTTCTACTTCTACCTTTAGACACATCACCCTATCTGACACTCTCTTCACCTCTACTACATTCTTTGCCAACTCCTCCTTCAGGACCACCCCTACTCCATTTCTCTTTCTATCCACACCATGGTAAAACAGTTTGAACCCTGCTCCAATACTGTGAGCCTTGCTGCCCTTCCACTTGGTCTCTTGGACACATAAAACATCTACCTTTCTTCTCTGCATCATGTCAGCCAGCTCTCTACCTTTGCCTGTCATTGTCCCCACATTTAGAGTTGCAACCCTCAGTCCTACATTCTTCACTTTCCTCCTCTCCCTCTGTCTCCTGACACGTTTTCCTCCTCGGCGTCTTCGACTAACAGTAGTACAATTTCCGCCGGCACCCTGTTTGTCAACAGCACCGGTGGCGGACGTTGTTAACCCGGGCCTCGACCGATCCGGTATGGTTTCACTTTGATGAACTCGCATTATGGTTTTGGCAAGTGTTTTACGTCGGATGCCATTCCTGACACAACCCTCACCATTTACCCGGGCTTGGGACCGGCACAAGAGATACACTGGCTTGTGCTCCCTAGTATACTACTGCTGATATATATTCTTTTTACTAGCCTTATTGCATATGCCACTTTACTTCTATACCAATATCAACTACCTCATACATATACTGTGTACATTAACCTCATATGCTGCTTTGTCACTCTTTTACAAATGTCAATGCCAGAACCTCATTTTATTTTATAGATATACTTTTTATACTTTTATACTACTATGCAAAAACTCAGGACAGTATTACACTTTTATTTCATTTTATGCTTATGTTTATTAAATGTTTAGTGTTTAGTGTTGGTGTAACTTTTCATACTTTTATACTTTTATACTACTATGCAAAAACTCAGGACAGTATTACACTTTTATTATTTCATTTTATGCTTATGTTTATTAAATGTTTTAGTGTTTAAATGGTTACTGTTGCACCGAGGGACAGAGAGAAATGCTATTTCAATCCTGTGTATGTCCTGTACATATTGCAGTTTTGACAATAAAGTTGACTTTTCTAGGATAATGCAGAAAACCTTACCAACAGTAGAGCTCATGTTCCTGTGGAACCGTCCCATGCAGCAGTGGTGGATGAAGGAGCTCTTACCAACCCCCGAGTTCCCCAGAAACACCACCTTAAACACTCGCTGAGGACCGACGGCTTTGCTCTAAAATTTAAATAAAGGGGACCAAACTTAACAGTTTTGCTTTGTCTGATATTTCCGCGTTATCTTGAGGTCTTTAAGAGAGTCTGTGTTGATGATTAAGATTTTTGCCCACCTGAGTGTGCACCTGCTCAACACTTTCATCTACACATGACGGGCGGAGCGTCTCGGCAGAGTCTGTGAGCTTTGTGTTTTTGGTCAGCTCCAACTCTTCAGCAGAGCTCGGCTGTCTTTAGAACCAACACATATAAAATAAAAAGTTATTTTCTGTCTCATTGCTGCAAACTTTAACGTGATGAATTCACGGCACAAACCTTTTGACCGGCTCGTCCTGCAGTAAGTAGCTACCTATGACTGAGCCTTCCCTCTGCAGAGGCTTTCTGACTTCTGGGTACTGAAGTGTTGAATCATGGAAAGTGTGGCAGAAGAAACACGTAGCATTAAAATATATGTAAAAACGAGCTATGGTGCAAATATGCGTTATTAATGTTTTTTCTGTGGTAATTATCGTTCCACACAGCTCCATGGTTTAATGTGTACATTACATTACAAATTATTTTCTCCACTTGTTTTTTTTTTTAATAAGATGAAGATTTATGATAAGAACAGGTGTTATGGAACAGTTTATGCAGCTTCTTTGTCAGATTTACAACAATCAGGTGAGAGTTAAATAAATACCTACAGTGAACATCTTTGCAAAAAATGTATTTTATTCATTTTCTCAACAAGTGTGGATGAGATTCATGAAATCCTACAGAACAGCAGAGTTAATTCACCCACACAAAGGATGGGACTAACAAACCAGAGAGGACTTTTTTTCTTTAAGTTGACACAACACACAATAAATGTCTGTTCAGCACAATCTGTGGCTTCACCGACTACGTACATCCGGAGGGAGAAAAAAAAACAGACAACTCAGCAACCTTAGAAATATTTAACCAAATAACAGCAGCTGCCCATGTGATTATCAGTCCAGAGGCTGGAGGAAAGCGTGACGTTTAGTTTAGGTTGGGTAGACCTGCCGTGTCCAGGGCGTGCACGGCTCCTCGTTCAGGTAACAAGGTGAAGGAGACAGGACAGAGTGTCTGTGACTAACCCTCTGATGGGCTTGGTGGGCGTCTCTCTCGTCTCGCAGCCTCCTGTTCATATCCCTGATGCAACACAAGAAACATGTTCATCTCAGAGAGGCTCATATTGTTGGAAATATGATTTGGAGAGAAACTTTCAAAATGGTCAGTTTGAAAAAAAAATGTCTTCCCCGTAGTCAAAATGGACTGAAACTTTGGGATGTACCGAACAATAGGTGTTGAATCAACTGATTTTGTTGTAGTGGGCAATAAATAAATAAATAAATAAATAACGAGCTTTAATTTGCCTTAAAAATGAAAATTTCTGGAATTTTCTTTTCTGTTGGGTTTAATTCTTACAAATATCTCTGTCCAATAACCCAAAGGAGATTATTTGTAAACCTGCAGAGAAACAAAACCCTGAAGATTTTATTTCAAATACACTCAGACTTTCAATAAAACAAAATAAAAATGGTAGAAATGTGTCATTAACCCAAGTCTTTGTGAAAAGTTTGTCTCTGCCTCACCCAAAAATAAAATAAAAATAAAAACTGTTCTAGTTTTCTCAAGGATTTTGAACACCGCCTGTGTTTGTGGATTTAATCGGAGCTGTCATAACTCATAAATACTATCAATTAAATCCAATAATTTGCCATATCACATAAAAATTGTATTTCTAATTATGTGTCCTCAGAAGAAGATGATCATTTTAAAAGCTGTAAAAAAAAATACTCCCTTCCATTTTGGCTTAAAACCTCAACAGAATTTGAATGTCTGGCTTAGATCAAATAAATTTTGGCGATAATGTCAATGAAAACTGATCAATAAGTCAAACAGTTCATCGAGTAGATGATTAACGTTATTCTACAGCAGAAGATTGATTAATTGGCTGTAAAATATAAAACTAAACAACTATTTCATGCAGCTGATTTAAAACTTTAAAGTCTTTTGACACATTCCTCTACAGCGGGAACAAAAATACAAAAACCCAGTC
>JBBPBX010015850.1:2170-23439 GCA_038048925.1 Garcialebias charrua
TACCGTAAACACCGGTGTATAATACGCACTTTTATTGCTCATTTGAATGTCCTGCGTATTATACACCGAAGCGTATTATCTACAGATTTTTTCCCATATTTTTAGACCCATTTTTGGCTCTGATTCGCTTTTTCATTTTGGCCTAAAAATGGTGCAGTACCAGTTTCGGCCGCTATGGGCGCTAATGCACCCTGTAGTCTGTTTACCTGCAGACTGTACCTGGAGGCGTATCCTGGCGCCATCTAGTGGCCATAAAAAAGACTGTCACGGCAGCGCATATTATACACCGAAGCGTATTATCTACCGATTTTTTCTGATTTATTTCCAAATATTGGCCAAAGCGTATTATACACCGGTGTTTACAGTAGTAATAACGTGATACGTATCACGTAATTACGTGATATTATGTGGTAAAAACGTGATACGTATGTAGTAATAACGTGATACGTATGTAGTAATAACGTGATACGTATCACGTAATTACGTGATATGTAGTTAAAAACGTGATACGTATGTAGTAACAACGTGATACGTATCATGTAATTACTACATAGGGTAGTGCTGCCACCCATTGAAAATATTTTTTTGGAGCTTATGTAGTAATTACGTGATACGTATCACGTAATTACATGATACGCATCACGTAATTACGTGATACGCATCACGTAATTACGTGATACGCATCACGTAATTACGTGATATGTAGTAATAACGTGATACGTATGTAGTAATTACGTGATACGTATGTAGTAATTACGTGATACGTATGTAGTAATTACCGTACGTGATACGTATGTAGTAATTACGTGATACGTATGTAGTAATTATGTGATATGCATTTAAAACGTGATACGTATGTAGTATTAACGTGATACGTATCCCGTAATTACGTGATATGTGGTAAAAACGTGATACATATGTAATAATAACATGATACGTATGTAGTAATAACGTAATACATATCACGTAATTATGCAATATGTAGTAAACATGTGATACGCATGTAGTAATAACGCAATACGCAACACGTAATTACTACATAAGTATCATGTTATTACGTGATAAGTATAGATGTCCATCCACATGGTATCAGTCTTCTTTTCCTCATCCACAGGCACCATTACCCAGAATGCATAGCGGAAGCCGGTTGTTTACAACTCTTGCGCTGTGGAAGATGGCAGTCATCCACAGTGCGAAGCATCATCAGTATCTCTCCATGTTTTAGACCAAGCATGAAGTAAAACTTGATCAAATTCTGCAAATTAGCCATTGTTAACATGCAGGCAAAAACCAGCATATGGGCGAACTTGCATTATGGGTAATGGTGCTTGTGGATGAGGAAAACAAGACTGATACCATGTGGATGGACATCTATATTTATCACGTAATTACGTGATACGTATAACGTAATTACTACATACGTATCACGTTTTTACTACATAATATCACGTAATTACGTGATACGTATCATGTTATTACTACATACGTATCACGTTTTTACCACATATCACGTAATTACGTGATACGTATCATGTTATTACTACATAATATCACGTAATTACTACATACGTATCACGTAATTACTACATACGTATCACGTTATTACTACATATCACGTAATTATGTGATACGTATCACGTAATTACGTGATAGGTATCACGTAATTGTTATACCCCTGAAAAGGGGAAATGTGAAACAAACACAGACACAGTGTCACTTCTGTCACGTCCAGTGTTGTTATATTTCAGTATAACATTGTCACATAAAAAATGTAATTCGGTTACAAAAATTGAACCACACAACATTAATTACTCAAGATGTCTCTGTGCCAACACAAACCAAGACTGCATGTATATCATCAGCATGAGCAGCAGACTACACAACTACAGCATCGTATATAAACCTTACATGTAACATTACGAAAACATACATCAATCATCTATGCATCATACATATCTAACTAGACTGATGTCTTACAGAATTACAGATATTAACATTATTTCACTTGTATAAAATATAGAATTTAAAAGTCCTGAACATTGCACTCAAACATTGTGAGTATACCTGCTAGGCATCTGTGCAATGGGACACAGTTGGCAAGAAAACTAGAGTAAACTCTTATCAAAATCACAGTTACCCAAGCTGTTCATGTTACTGCAGCCATTTTCTACATGTTTTCTAAACTCAGTGACCATAAATCTAGTTATAAAACTGGTAACAGTCAGAATTTTTACCTGAAAAGGGGAAATGTGAAACAAACACAGACACAGTGTCACTTCTGTCACGTCCAGTGTTGTTAATGGGCGAGCAGGAGCAACACATTTCACCTGTGTTAGTTTAGACATAACTAATCGAAACACGATCAGGAAGTAAAACTCTCAAGACATAAACTTTGAAATTGTATCACTCTCTAAAGTCTGTATCACTCTCTAAAGTCTATAAACAATCATATTCAGAAAAGTAACATTTAAAGAAAATATATTTAAGATGTATTCTGCTACTGCATCATTCTGTGACCTTTGAACTGCAAGACCAGAAAAATTGGTCACAGATATTTAGAGCAACAATCACAATGCATCTTATTCCCATGAATTTCTCTTCAACTGAAGAATGGATTATGGTGTGTTTGATCCCTTTACATTTCCCAAATAATACCATGAACTACATACAAATACAAAATAATACGAAACAATAGTATTTTACTTAATGTTTTTTTTTGTTTTTGTTGTTTAAACAATTTTATAACCACTACATAATTACGTGATACGTATCACATAATTACTACATTATCCCCCAAAAATATTTTCAATACTGTAGGTGGCAGCACTACCCTTCCGTACACCCGTTTCAAAAAGATTTCAGCAACTGTTCAGAAATGTGCATTCCAAATCTCTAACTACCGGTACATTACATACATGTAGAAAAACTATCAATGTGAAGAAATTTACATCTGTAAACATCTGCTCATTGTTTGCATCATAGAGAGTTGAACGGAGAAACATTTATCGCTGTCTCACCAGCCACAGACGGGTGGAGAAGGGCAGAGTGCCGTGACGTGACTCCATCCAGCCGTGCCATGACAGCAGGCTCTTTAGGACATTCCTCATAATCATTATTATGCTGACCCAGAGGCCCGTGCCCACCAGAACACCGCCAACTATCTTCTGGTTATCTGTGGAGATGTATCGGCTGTGGACAGAGGGAAAAATGAATGACAGCACTAAATTAATAATAGTAGACTAGAGACTAAGTGTAGTGAATATTATTAGAACTTACAACTATGGGTTAATTAAAGGAAGATATAATGATAATGTGTTTAAAATTAGGAAAGGCTTGTTGAAAAGCCCAGTCTGAGTGTGCACTACAACACAATGGAAATATTGGATGATTGAAACTACAACGCAGCTGCCTGACTATGTCCAAAGTCAACAAAGACAGTTTGCATGATGACTCATAACCGCTGCATTATTTAACGTATGCACGTGCCGACATACAACACAAGTTGATTATATCCTACTTTCTGTGCAGCCGTGGGTTTGAACGAAACAACAGTATTAATTTTACCGAAAAAAAGCTCAAAGTTAATCAAACAAGAAAATGATTAAAAGATATGACATTTCTCAGCGTACCGTAATTTGGTCATAAACATAATAAAAACAGACAATTAGTGTTGATAAGGTGGTGTAGAAACTTTATGCGAGTACACCGTGTTCACTCGACATCACTAAACATGAATAACCTTGTTGGCAAACATTAAAATAAGGTGTGGTGGCAGAAACAAAGTGTAATAGACAGAATGACTACTGCAACTCTCTTCTCTACGGCCTCCCCAACAAATCTCTCCACAAGTTACAGATGGTCCAGAACTCAGCTGCCCGTGTCATCACTCAAACCTCCTACTATAACCACATCACTCCTGTCCTGCAGCAGCTCCACTGGCTCCCGGTTAAATCACGCATCATCTTCAAAATTCTACTCCTCACGTTCAAATCTATCCACAACCTTGCCCCTCCTTATCTATCTGACCTCCTACAAATCTCCATCCCATCACGCTCTCTCAGATCCTCCTCTTCGCTACATCTCCATGTACCCTCTGCCCGCCTCTCCACCATGGGGAGCAGGGCCTTCACCTGCTCTGCCCCTCACCTCTGGAACGCTCTACCGCCAGACCTTCGAAACACCACCTCCCTTTCCCTGTTCAAGACTGCTCTGAAAACATCTCTTTAGACTAGTTTATCGTTAACTTTACTAAATGTATTTTTATCATCTTCCATTTTATATCCTTTATGTATTTTATATTTCAATTTGTTACTGCTGGTGTTTGAACTGTGTTTGTTAAGTGTCCTTGGGTGTCCTGAAAGGCGCTTTTAAATAAAATGATTATTATTATTATTATTATAGAATGCTACTCTATTGCCAAGATGTACCGTAAAACCCGAACCCCGGCCCGGACTGACCTGAATTAGAGCTGGGCCGTTATAATGTGATTAATGGGTGGGTCGGGCCAGTCTCAGGCTTTTAATTAGGTCAGGATCAGCTACGATCCAGCTACGATCCAATTATACGATAACATGGCCTGCCATACATCCACCAGCCGCATTTCACCGTGAGCTGACCGGCCTTGAAAGATTAAAAAAGTTCAGTTAAGCTTCAGGTGGGACTGTACTACCAGGCAGCGATCCATCGCTCAAATGGACGTTCACTCTGCCGTTGCACTCAGTGGACGCGCGCGGTCGTCGACCCAAACAGGTGAGATCCTAAAGCAGGCGTGTGTGTGTCAGAGCTGTCCACGTGTCTCAGTAATTCAGACGAATGCAGGCAGAAACAGGGTTTAAATGCTTTTTACAGCCATGAAAGTACAAACACCTCTCAGCTCCGAATCTTCAGCATCTTTTATTCAGCTCATGGTGGGTGTCTATCGCCGACCATTAATAACTAATTAAAAATGTTGGGGTTTTTTTCCGGGTTCGGACCTTTAATTACCGTTAATTCGTTGGGTTGTGTGGGGTTCAGAAATTATGACTGCGGGCTGGGGCCGGATCAGATTTTTTGGACCCGAATGCAACTCTATTGAGTGCACCCAAATTTAAGCCGTGCCCACTAAATAAATAAAAATTGTATTAAAAAAAAAATGTTTGTGCATATACAGGTAGTCCTCGACTTACGACGGTCTTGAGTTACGACGTTTTGGGGTTACGACACGAATCTCAATAAAAAAATAAATAAAAATAATTATTTTGAAAAACTTTATTTTGAAGCAGATTTACGCAGTTTCCTGTTTTGCTAGCTGCGGAGGCTACAGCTGCCCTGTACTCTCTAAAAAAGCTAAGTCTGGTCCTCTGGACATTCAAAAAACAAAACAAAACTTGTTGGACCAAGCTGGACAGGCAGCAGCTGTGGAAAAGTAGCTGTTTTATGGACGGCGGTTTTACGACATAAACTAATGCAGAATCTGGAGGAGGGAGGGAGGAACGGAGGAAATGCTTCACAAACAGTCCAGAGTGGGAAATTAACTCTTTTTTTCCCTTCATTATGGCTCTGAAATGTATGTGTTTTTTGATAATTATGTAGGGTACTGTGTTAGGATAGGCTTACTGCTTGGTAAAATACAGTACTGTACGCATAAGGTGCAGTTTGGACGTATGTTTCGACTTACGTTGAAATTCGAGTTACGACGCGTAGGAACGGAACTCCGTTGTAAGTCGAGGACTACCTGTATATTTTTTCCATTTACCGTACTTTTTATTTATCCAGGTTAACAGGCCCACCGTCTCTAACCTCTGCGCCACAACCCCCTGTGCTTGTCTATAGGCTGCCGGCGTCCACGTTGTAACATGTGATATTTACTGTACACTGAAAGACTTTTTAAACATTTAATTAAATACAGTACGTATGTTAACATATACAAATACATACAGTAAATGGTATTTTACTGTTGAAAACTTTTTTTTTTACCGTTGTGTGGAGAGAACGGAGGGGGGTCCCCCATTTCATTGGTCCACTGTGACCTGTTCAGTAATTTCATTGGTGACATTTTTTTAAATCTTTATTTATACAGGTAGTATTGGGCAGCTACTGTATGTGAGCGCACGGGTGTGACAAGACTAAATACTTTGGCAGCATGAAAGTGTTTGAAAAAAAAGTAGCAGCTTATACACTAGAAATCGTTCTTTAAATTGTAAATAATAATAATAATAATAATAATAATAATAATAATAATATCTGCCCGGCTATTTTACAGACCAACTTTCTACAACACAAACAAACCTTTGGTTTACACCTGGTTTGGTTTGTTTAAGCAACATGTTAAGTAGAAGTACCAGTAATAAAAATTATTTAAACTTGGACCTAAATAATAAGGAAACATCAAATGACCAAATAATGCGAAGGCAGACCTATAAAGCAACTTGTAAAACAGTAAAATGACAGACTTAATTTTATTAAATTAGGATTATTATTTTTTTGTGGCAGAGAACCTTCATATAACTTATTTATAAAATGCTTTAACAACAAACCTGAGAGTGACATCAGAGGTCTCACCTGATGGGAATGTGTTGACCCAGTTTGGCAATCAGCCCCAGAGAAGGATCCAGCTGTTTATATTTATTGTACGACATGTAGGACACAACCACGATCATGAAGCCACCCGGGCTGCCTGGATACACACCAGTCATCACCCCATTCTGTGGAAACATTCATAAAAAGCTGACATTATCTACAGTATAAAACACAGTTAACGCTGTAAATGACAGATGGTCATCACGTGCAAAAAGAATTGCATAAATACTACTGGCAGGTCTATGAGTTTGAACAATTTAACATGACTGTGCCATCAATAACTAGGTCAACAGTCAGGAGATAAAGAACACACAGGAAGGTTACTGTCACAGCTGGTGCGAGAGAGAGTGACCTTCAGCTGGTGACATTTAATGCAGCTCAATGGACAGGTTCACAGCAGAGCCATTACTGAATACAACAGGTAGGAGTTCTGACCCACGTCATTTAAAAAACAAGGTTTGCAGGACGACGGATCGAATCCCAACCAGGGGCCTTTCTGGGTGGAGTTTACATGTTTTCTCCAGGTGCTCCAGTTTCCTCCCCAGACCAAAAAATGCATGTTAAGAGTGATTGGTAACTAAATTATCCCTAGGTGTGAGTGAGTGTGTGAATGATTGTTTAATTTGTCTATGTGTCCTTATGATGGACTGGAGACCTGTCCACAGCATCCCCTGCTTCTTGCACAGTGATTGCTGGATATGGGCACCCATGACCCCTGCGACCCGAAAAGGAAGAAGAGGGTAATGATCATGGATGGATCGGCCGATAAGGTCTTGATTTAATACATGCATTATTTTGGAACTAGTCTCACAAATGCAGATGTTTCCTTGTAACCACAGTGTTGGGAAGTGTTCCTTGTACTCCTTAAGCCAGACCCAATGATTAACTCCATTCATGATGTCACTAAACATATAATTCAAAGCGCTAATATCAAACAGTTCCTCGAAAGGGCTGCAGCGAAGAGGCCATTTATTTTATTCAACCTTTATTTATACAGGTAGTCTCACTGAGTCACGAGGACTCATTTTCAAGAGAGACCTGTTTGGGAGCAGATGGTGGAGGTTAAGGGCCTTGCTCAAGGGCCCAGAGTGGAGCAAATGAGGGTGGAGGCAGGTGTGGGCGTTTCAACTTTTCCACACACAATTTGATGTTGTCGGTCCGGGAGTCGAACCGGCGCCCATCACAGGACCACCTTTAACCTCTGCGCCACCACTCTCTGCAGTCTTTAAGCTGCCTCTGGTCTTCCTGAATGTCTAGTCAAGCTGAACATGTCCTGCATCGATGTGGGGTTTTAGAAACGAAGCGAGCATCATGGAACCAAAAGAGGCGTGGAGTGAAGCGTAGCTGCTGTTACAACTTCCTCGTACTATTTTCAAAACATAGCAGATAAACTAGCTTTAGCAATCCTTATATTGGTTAACTCGTTTTTTTGGTCAAAGTACATACCAGGCATTTAATCTGTTTATTGTTACTAGGCTAGCCTGTATAAATAAAGGTTGAATGAATGAATTGTTGTTAAAGCCGAGTGGTCACACAGACTGTATGTCATCATTACACAACATTTTAGAGCCGCAAAGCAGTCTTACCATTTCAAACGTCAACTGTTACAGCTCTGTTACTACCTTGCTTGGTAGAAAATGAAAAAAAAAAAAAAATGAAAAAAAATCTGCGCCTTTTAAATTTTCCACACTGGCTTTCATTCTTTCCCAGATGTAACGGCCTCCTCAGCTCAGCTACTGTTTAGCCCAGAACTTCAGTGTTTATGTTTCACATCAGGGCCACATGACTCACAGAGCAGCATCACTGTGGCAGAGAAGTGACTGAACTATTTGCTAATGACTTAATGAATCAGTACTGCTTTGTTTAGCTCCATATTGTTATAGCATTTATGGCCTTCATGAAGTATGCTGCCACTGACTGTTTGCAAATCTTTTAACACCTGAACACTGTGAAAACTGCAATTGGTGCTCTGGTGACTTTAATGTCTACAATTGTACATTAAAATCATGCATCGATTCATATTATAGTAGTTTTAGTAATACATAGTAGTCTACTTTGCAGTTTGACTTTGTCGGACTCGCTCTTTAGTGGTTTTTCAATGATTGTCAACTACGGTAATATTACCTCACGTGACTGCGAAGGTACAAATAAAAAGTTAATAAAAAATACTTCGGACAGGCATTGCCATTTTGTAGTTTTCTTTCAATACATAGTTCCCATGTGACGTCACATCCGTCTTACTTCCGGGTGGACCCTCATTTTGAAAGTCAGAACAGGGGACAGCGCGGTCTAATGGATGTTCATTTTTCACGTTTTTTTTTGTGTGTTAATTTCTAATTAATTGCAATGGTTACTTCGTGTTGTGTCAGTGGGTGTTCCAGTCGGGTAGACGTTTGGGCAGCGCGCAGGTTTCAGTTAATCAAAAAAAAAGTAAACGTGAAGGATTTATCTCATCGGAGAAGCTGGACTGCAGCTCCTCTCTCTGAGCCTGCTCTGAAGGATCTGCTCAGAATACGTCGTCCTTTTGGCCGGTAAACAAAATATTCTACATAAATCATTTTCAGAACAATGTTAGAGTACAACTGTCTGTGTGTTAGAGCTGTTTTTTTTTTTCATTATTTAGCAAACCGTCTTGCATGCTGTTAGCTTAGCATCTCGCTAACGCGACAATGGCCTCCTCACGGTCCACCAGGACCGGCGGGGAGACCGTCCCAGTTGGAGAAGGAGGACGGGAGCCAAGTCGTGCGGGCGACGCGTCGGTCCCATGGGACGTGCCCCCGCGGCCGCGACGGATCCACGCCGTCCGACCTGAGCTCCCGCGAGCCACGCTCCAGATGCTAACAACATGCTAACTTCCAACACGGTAAGACTCAAAAGTGCTGGTTCTGGTCTGTGTTCAGCTTGGACTGTTTGTTGGCTGTGTGTTATTTTAGTTAAACCTTTTTTTAGCTGGTTAGATCTGATTGAGACAGTTTACACATCTTTTTTGGATTTAAAGCTGTGAAGCTCTGCGCTGTGAAGCCGGTGTGCGCTCGCTCCTTGTAATAATTAAATAATTAATGATATCGGAGTAACTACTTTGTGACAAGTTGTCTGATTCGTCTGCCATGATTTCTTTCTCAAACTCATTTAACTCCGACCACTGCCATTTTGCTATTGTTCCTTGGTGAAGCTGTGGTAGCTCGTGTTTTTGTCCGTATAATTTGCTCTGCTCGTTCGCCATCTTTGCCTTCTCTGCCTTCAGATGTGGTGCGAAAACCGGTTTGCGCAATACTGGGGGCGTGTCTGGGAACTATGTATAAGCCTATACTGTAAGGCCAGTCAAAACAACTACACTACCCAGAAGCCAACAGTGCTTCCGGATGCTGTTTTTTGCCGAAATGAAGGGAAAGTTTTGGTCTGATCCTAGCCTGGTTAAAACCAGACCCTGTCCTTCACTTCGCTTCAGACTAGGGTCTGGGACCTCTCCATTTTAAAAAGATTCTTGCTGGAGGCGTGGGCTCTGCTGAGGAACAAAACCATTGGATATTTTGAACAGGGAAAGCATTCTGCTCCCTCCCCTCAGAGCCACCCCCCGTGCTCTGGTGAACTTGACAACTGCTCCGCCTCCTGCAGCTTTTCTCTTGCTGCCGGCTGCCGCGCTGGAAATTCTGTGTTTATATGTTAATAAAACGTTTTAATAAAATACAATAAAACCATGGATCGCTGGTCCAGCTCACCAGAAGACCAGAAAATCTGATGGGACTCGGGCAGCAACGTAAAACCCGAGTTTAATTCTCGTGACAACCTCAGCCATTTCCTTGTTCATTTCAGCGGAGGGAGAGAAGGAGGAGGGAGCGAGCGATCACTTGACTTTTGGCCCAAAAAACAAAAGAAAACTCCAGATAAGGGATTAAGAAGGGGAAATTAATAAATTTGTGTCACATATAAAACAGTTCTGCATCGCTTTGAATGAGAACATGCCGGTGCTCGCTGACTGCGCGCTGGCAGAGCCCTTTTATAGGGCTCTGCGCGCTGGGACAGGTGGGGGCGTGGGTTAGGGTCCAAAACTCCGTCCCTTCTGTTCTCTGATTGGTCCGAACAAAAATCTACCGGAGAAATGGTTGTTAATGAGAGAAGTCCCAGACTGTGCAGTGAAGGGAAATGAGAATTGAGCGGAGCTGTGCAGGAAGGCGAGGGCCAGGCTAGTCTGATCCAAACCTGACTAAAAAGTTTGGTCCTTATTCATAGTGACTTCAGTGCTCAGTGGATGCAGAGAGCCGTACAGAACAGACCGGGAATTGGACCAGGACTACTTCCAGCCTCATCGGTCAGTCTGTGTGCTGCTTGTCAGACCAGGAAGCCTCTCGAACGGGGAGGCGTTGCTTGGAGGTCAGGTGTCTTCTCCACAGCTCACCAGGACATTTTTCATCTGGATTCCTCTGGATTATTTGGACTCGATCGGGACCATTGTGTAATTTTGTGTTGGTTTTCCTAAGGTCCGGCTCTTTCCAAAAGCGTCTGGTGCTCAATGGCTGCAGAGAGCCGATCAGAACTGGACCAGAATCTGACCCAGGCTGGTCAGTACCCATTTAAATTTTGCAGTAGCTACTGTACAGTACATGTACGTATATTGTTAAAATTACATAGGGTTAAGAGTTTAGAACATTGCAAGAGTGTGGGAAGGGTTTCTAAAGCCTTAATATACGTATATCTATCTATCTATCTATCTATCTATCTATCTATCTATCTATCTATATATCTATATATATATATATATATATATACACACACACACACACACACATACATACATATATACATATACACACACACTAAATAAATACAATGTTCCTAGTTCAAAGTTTTTCACCTATCACGCGCGCGCGCGGAACGTAACCCCCGCAATAATCGAGGATACTACTGTACAACTGCTGTACTACAGTTGTATTTGTAAGGCCAGTATATACTGAGAAATACTAGCAGGAATCAAAGGAAAAAGAAAAGCACATTACCGGTAACTTAGTCAAAGCTCAGCAGATTTTTCTTTACAGATAACCACATGGACATTGCCCTTTCATGCATCGAACATGTCCCACCTTAAAGCGAGTGAACCTTTTCTTCCATGAATGGAGACCAGAGAGGTAGACCTGCCGTAGGGCTTCATGGCACAAATGTAGGTCGATGCCATCAGGGGTGACGGTGAACTGGAAGGCCACCGCCTGGTGAGCTTCTGCCATGGTGGCTACGTATGCACAGTTGCTGTAAGAAAAAAAAAATACAATAAATAAATCTACTGACACCTTTACATTGATTCTATTGATTATAACTAGGGTTGCACCGATAAATCGGCCGGCCGATCGATCGGCTCCGATTTCCTTAATTTGGGGAGATCGGTGATCGGCCGATCTTTAAATGAGAAGCCGATTTTATCTACCGATTTTATCTGCCTCAGCAAAGGTTGGAAAATCCTGAAAATTTAGGATGCATTTTGACCTTTTAACACCATAAAATCGGTATCGGCCAAAATCGGAATCGGCAGGTCAGACTTTCTAAAAATCGGTAATCGGTGATCGGCCAGAAAATTGAAATCGGTGCACCCCTAGTCTGAAACATAGTCATAAAAAGAAATGTGCATTGCTCTTAAACTCTTTTGTGACAAAGTTTAAACTAATTTAAATATTTTATCTTAAAAAACAAAGAGTTGGAGCTGTTTTGGTCAAATCTCTAAAAACCATTACGCACAACCACATGTGTAATTATACGCTCATAAAGTATGTGCTATGAATGACTCGCAGACAAATTTAGCTTAATATCAGTCATTAAGGTCATTTTTGTGTAGGCTAACACAGCTCAGCTGTGGCAGCCATGTTAAATTGGATCAGCTCCAAAAGGTAGTCAGTTGTAGAAGAACATGCAACGATTACTTTCGGAAAGTTTTATTGAATCTTGTCCAGTGGTACACAAGATATTTTGCTCACAGACAGATTGGGTTGCCCAGTCTGTTAGCGTTAATGTGTTGGGGATCAGTCTCAGCTACTTCCATGGCATATTTTAGTTAAACATATGTTAATTCAATTGAGTTAAATTTTGAGTAAGGGGAGTGGTGGTGAAGAGGTTAGAGAAGGTGGGCCTGTGATCGGAAGGTAGCCGGTTCAACTCCCCCATACAGACAACATAAAAATGTGGGTAGTACAGGTGGAAGCATCCACACCTGCCTCCACCCTCATTTGCCTCACTCTGGGCCCTTAACCCCCACCATCTGCTCCCCCGGGCTCTCTAGATGGCAGATCTCTGCTCCACACAGAGGGCTCTGTTAGCTTGGTGGTTTGTGGTTGCTTCAGGAGGGGCATCTGGTATAAAAATAATTGCAAAGTCTTTGTGCGACTTAGTTCAATGTAGAGAGCAGACGAAAGAAAAAGAAAAAAGCCTATTCAGTGCTTTTTAAGGTCAGTTGGGGGCCGAGGAGGTATAGAGGCAGGGCAGCTGACTCCGAACCTAAAAGTCCCAAGTTCAATCCCCAGTCATTGCACATCTTGTGGTGTCTGAGCAGCACACCTTAGCCCCAAAATGCTCCCTGGGCACGTTGAATAGCTGCCTACTGCACCACCTGGTGTATGATGGGTTAAACGCAGAGATCCAATTTCACCATTGAAGGGGAACTTGCACTTCCTGCCCCCCCCCCCAAAAAAAAGTCCCCACCCCCCAAAAAAAGTCACTAATATTTTGTTGGACCGCCTTTAGCTTTGATTACAGCATGCATTCCCTGTGACGTTGTCTCGATAAGCTTCTGCAATGTCACAAGATCTATTTCCATCCAGTGTTGTATTAATTTTTCTCCAAGATCTTGCATTGATGAATAGGCACAATAGGCATGATGGGTGTATCACTTCACCTGCCTCTCTTGCATCTCCCTGATGCACCAATCACTCTGGAACAGAGTAAATCTGGACTCAGACCACATGACCTTCTTCCATTGCTCCAGAGTCCAATCTTTATGCTCCCAAGCAAATTGAAGCCTCTTTTTCCAGTTAGCCTCACTGGTAAGTGGTTTTCTTAAGGCTACACAGATGTTCAGTCCCAATCCCTTGAGTTCTCTTCACATTGTGCATGTGGAAATGCTGTGCATGTGGAAATGCTCTTAATGTCACTATTAAACATAGCCCTGAGTGCTGCTGTTGTTGTTTTTCTTCAATCTGATTTCACCAAACGTTTAAGAGATCGCCGATCACGATCATTCAGGATTTTTTTCCGGCCACATTTCTTCCTTTAAGACGATGGGTCCCCACTATCCTTCCAGTTTTTAATAATGCGTTGGACGGTTCTTTACCCAGCAAACCGGATTCTAAAAAAGTTGGGACACTAAACAAATTGTGAATAAAAACTGAATGCAATGATGTGGAGGTGCCAACATCTAATATTTTATTCAGAATAGAACACAAATCACAGATCAAAAGTTTAAACTGAGAGAATGTATCATTTTAAGGGAAAAATATGTTTCAAAATTTCATGGCGTCAACAAATCCCAAAAAAGTTGGGACAAGTCCATTTTTACCACTGTGTGGCATCCCCCTTCTTCTTACAACACTCAACAGACGTCTGGGGACAGAGGAGACCAGTTTCTCAAGTTTAGAAATAGGAATGCTCTCCCATTCATGTCTAATACAGGCCTCTAACTGTTCAATCATCTTGGGCCTTCTTTGTCGCACCTTCCTCTTTATGATGCGCCAAATGTTCTCTATAGGTGAAAGATCTGGACTGCAGGCTGGACATTTCAGTACCCGGATCCTTCTCCTACATAGCCATGATGTTGTGATTGCTGCAGAATGTGGTATGGCATTTTTTCATTCAACCTTTATTTAGGCAGGTTAATCTCATTGAGCCTCGAGGACTCATTTACAAGAGAGACCTGTCTACAAACTAAAGAATGATGACAACAGCAACAGTAGATATTATCTACCGTACATTCTTGTTGAAAAATGCATGAGAGATGACGTCTAGATGGGAGCATATGTTGTTCTAGAACCTGAATATACAGGTCCTTCTAAAAAAAATTAGCATATTATGATAAAGGTCATTATTTTCCATATTGTAATGATACAAATGAAACTTTCATATATTTTAGATTCATTGCACACCAACTGAAATATTTCAGGTCTTTTATTGTTTTAATACTGATGATTTTGCTGGTGAAGATTCTCAGTCGTCCAGGACATGATCATGATGATGATTTTGGCATACAGCTCGTGAAAACCCAAAATTCATGTCATAAAAAATTAGCATATCATGAAAAGGTTCTCTAAACGAGCTATTAACCTAATCATCTGAATCAACGAATTAACTCTAAACACCTGCAAAAGATTCCTGAGGCTTTTAAAAACTCCCAGCCTGGTTCATTACTCAAAACCGCAATCATGGGTAAGACTGCCGACCTGACTGCTGTCCAGAAGGCCATCATTGACACCCTCAAGCAAGAGGGTAAGACACAGAAAGAAATTTCTGAACGAATAGGCTGTTCCCAGAGTGCTGTATCAAGGCACCTCAGTGGGAAGTCTGTGGGAAGGGAAAAGTGTGGCAGAAAACGCTGCACAACGAGAAGAGGTGACCGGACCCTGAGGAAGATTGTGGAGAAGGGCCGATTCCAGAGCCACCGTGCACAGGCGTGTGCAGGAAATGGGCTACAGGTGCCGCATTCCCCAGGTCAAGCCACTTTTGAACCAGAAACAGCGGCAGAAGCGCCTGACCTGGGCTACAGAGAAGCAGCACTGGACTGTTGCTCAGTGGTCCAAAGTACTTTTTTCAGATGAAAGCAAAGTTTGCATGTCATTCGGAAATCAAGGTGCCAGAGTCTGGAGGAAGACTGGGGAGAAGGAAATGCCAGAAGTCCAGTGTCAAGTACCCACAGTCAGTGATGGTCTGGGGTGCCATGTCAGCTGCTGGTGTTGGTCCACTGTGTTTTATCAAGGGCAGGGTCAATGCAGCTAGCTATCAGGAGATTTTGGAGCACTTCATGCTTCCATCTGCTGAAAAGCTTTATGGAGATGAAGATTTCATTTTTCAGCACGACCTGGCACCTGCTCAGTGCCAAAACCACTGGTAAATGGTTTACTGACCATGGTATTACTGTGCTCACTTGGCCTGCAACTCTCCTGACCTGAACCCCATAGAGAATCTGTGGGATATTGTGAAGAGAAAGTTGAGAGACGCAAGAGCCAACACTCTGGATGGTAAATGGAGCTTACTTATATAGCGCTTTCCAGCCCCCTTTGAGGGGCCCCAAAGCGCTTCACAGTACCAACCATCCACCCATTCATAGACCGGTAGCGGTAGACTGCCTTGCAAGGCGCTGCCTGTCCTACCGGACAGGATGAGCCTGCTGGATGAGCTTATGGTTGCTATCGAAGCATCCTGGGCCTCCATAACACCTCAGCAGTGCCACAGGCTGATTGCCTCCATGCCACGCTGCATTGAAGCAGTAATTTCTGCAAAAGGATTCCCGACCAAGTATTGAGTGCATAACTGAACATAATTATTTGAAGGTTGACTTTTTTTGTATTAAAAACACTTTTCTTTTATTGGTCGGATGAAATATGCTAATTTTTGGAGACATGAATTTTGGGTTTTCATGAGCTGTATGCCAAAATCATCAGTATTAAAACAAAAGACCTGAAATATTTCAGTTGGTGTGCAATGAATCTAAAATATATGAAAGTTTCATTTTTATCATTACATTATGGAAAATACTGACCTTTATCACAATATGCTTATTTTTTTAGAAGGACCTCTAGTTCTCTGCATTAATGGAGCCTTTCCAGACATGCAATCTGCCCATGCCACAAGCGCCCATGCAACCCCATACCATCAGTGATGCAGGCTTCTGAACGGAGCGTTGATAACAACTTGGGCTATCCTTGTCCTCTCTGGTCCGGATGACATGGCGTCCCAGTGTTCCATAAAGAACTTCAAATCGTGACTCATCTGACCACAGAACAGTCTTCCATTTTGCCACACTCCATTTTAAATGACCCCTGGCCCAGTGCAAACATCTGAGCTTGTGGAGCTTGCTTAGAAATGGCTTCCTCTTTGCACTGTAGAGTTTCAGCTGGCAACGGCAGATGGCGTTCACTGACAATGCTTTCTGGAAGTATTCCTGAGCCCATTCTGTTATTTCCTTGACAGTGGCATTCCTGTTTGAGGTGCAGTGATGTTTATGGGCCCGGAGATCACGAGCATCCGGTAGAGTTTTACAACCTTGACCCTTACGCACAGCGATTGTTCCAGATTCTCTGAATCTTTTGATGATGTTATGCACGGTTGATGATGATAACTTAAAAGTCTTTGCTATTTTACGCTGGGTAACACCATTCTGGTATTGCTGGTAGGGGTGCACCGATTGCAGTTTTTTGGCCGATCACCGATTTCTACAAAGTCTGACCTGCCGATTCCGATTTTGGCCGACACCAATTTTGTTTTATAAGCAACACTGTTAGATGTTGTAAGGTCACAATGCGCTTTCAAATTTCAATCTTATTTTGTTGAAAAACAGACCCGTGAACAATATTCTAGAAACAATACAAACTTGTTTTAAATGGTCACAAGGTAGTGCTCTGAAATACAAATGAAGTTTAGACAATTGTTAAAACTAAACAAATCTGTAAAATTGGTTTCTCGTGCAAGCATTGGCCAATTTCCGATTTGCAAAAAATTAAGGAAATCGGGTCCGATTTATCGGGCGGCCGATTTATCGGTGCACCCCTAATTGCTGGTTGCACTATCTTTCTGCGCAACAATGGTGGAATTGGTGATCCTCTTACCATCTTGGCTTCTGAGAGACACTGACACTCTGAGAAGCTCTTTTTATACCCAATCATGTCAATTGACCTAATTACAGGTAGTCCCCGACTTACGAGCGCTCTGACCTACGAGGTCCCGGACTTACGAGCTGGCGAATTTTTGGAAAAAACGCAAAAAATACAGAGTTTTTCTGTGTTTTTTCACCACAGTTCGTTAGCTAAACATGTGGACACACGTTTCCGATCATTTTTATGCACTCGTAAGCAGTTTTTCGATGAAAAACGAGTGTTTGTAGTCGCGCTAGCAAAACCGTTCCAACTTACGAGCGAAATTCCGGACTTACGAGACACGTGGCGGTCGTTCCGAATTACGAGATTTCCATGTTACGAGCAACTCGTTGTAACGGAACTCGCTCGTAAGTCGGGGACTACCTGTAGTGTTAATTGGTCTTCCAGCTGTTCGTTATATACTCAATTTCCTTTTTTCCAGCCACTTATTGCTACTTGTACCAACTTTTTTTGGGATTTGTTGACACTGAAATTTTGAATCAACATATTTTTCCTTAAAAATGTAACATTTACTCAGATTAAATTTATCTGTCATCTATGTTCTATTACGAACAAAATACTGACATTTGCCATCACCACATCATTGCATTCAGTTTTTATTCACAATTTGTTTAGTGTCCCAACTTTTCTGGAATCCGGTTTGTAGTTTCTACAGTCTCATTAGATGTTTTCTCTGCTTGATGCATGCCAGTGATTTGACCCTTCTCAAAACAGACTGACATCTTTTCCACGGCCACGCGATGTGTCTTTTCAACATGGTTGTTTAAGAAATAAGAAGCAACTCATTGCACCAGTTGGAGTTAAATAACTTGTTGCCAGCTGAAAGCTAATTGCCCATGCAGTAATTATCCAATAGTAGGCTCGTACCCATTTGCTTAGTTAAATCTAGGTGGCAACTTTTTTTCTTCTTTTGGCCAGGCAGTGTGCAATGATGACAATGCACAGCACATTATTATTATCAATATTATTATTGGCTGTGGCAGACCTCTTGAATTGATCAACACAAAATGTTCTGTAGATACATACACCCAATGATAATTTTATGCACATTTCATTAAAATCCACCCAGTGGTTCACAAGATACTTTGGTAACAGACACAAACAGGCTTTAGCAGGGTGCTGTCAGGCCTGGAAGGAGCAGCATCCCTGCACAGAGCAGGCAGTCCCCTCCCCCAGCTCCTCGCAGCATCACATGATCCACCCTGCGCTGCACGAAGTGGGGGAAAGGTCGCGGCGCAGCCTGGAAGTACCGCACGCGCAAATCGTCTTCTGACAGCACCAGCTCTCCACTACAGCACCTTCGGCTTTTCTGTTTCATTTAACAGCAGATTGATCCCTCCCGTGCGCAAAGGCACGTGCGACATTTCCCCAACAGTGACCTAAATTATGCCTTTTCGTACCCACAGATTTAATCAACGCCCGCCAATTCACATGATTTCGTACTTTAAAAACGTGTCACGCCTACTTTCCACGTGTTCACGGGTATTTCTATTTTTAGCAGTTAAACCAAGACATTCTTTATGTGAACAAGCAGTTAATTGGTTGAAAACCTGAAAGTTCAGACAGGAAAAAAAAAAAACAGCGCAAATGACACGGGGAGCTCTCTGACCTTCACAGGCAGGTGAGAGTTCACCTCCACGGTGACATGTTATCACTATTATACATTAAAATGAGGAGTCATAGCTACTGGAAGATAAGTTACCACTTAATAACAGAGTTGTGCTGTTTGCTGCACAGGGAGCTGCCAAGTTGCAGCCAATAAATGACCTTTAGTTTAGTTGGACTTACTCTAATATTTACATCATGTCTGTTACTTAAGTTGTAGTAATATCTGTCATTTCCACAAAATAATGACGTAATTCTAAAACACCAGCTGTCACAGTGTGTGCAATCAATGGACGTATGTTTCTTTGAGTGTTAGGCGTCATGGAAATGGTGGAGGCAGCTGAGGACATATTTCCTTTTCACTTGTCCTTTTTTTTTTTTCCTCCCCCCACCCTCAAAGCCCTGAACTGAAGCTACGTTTGGACACCAAAAACAAGCAAAGGCTTGTAAAATGGAGCAGCGCGGTTAGACATTAACAATAATTTAAAAAAACCAACTCACCGACGCTTGTTTTTTCTGTCCTGGCCGCGGCTCTCGGTGTTTATAAAGGAGATACGGCCCGTCTGTGTGATTGTCTGCGAAGGAGGCTAATGTTCAGTGCATGAATGGAGAACAGACCTGTAGACAAGGCCTTCCCCGATTGGCTGAGTCATTTCTCCTTTTGGTGTCCTCAACAACCGTTCAGAATTGTAACAGCGCCCCCTGCTGGAAGAAATTTGAATCATTTCACAATGTTTAGTAGAAACTGCGCCCCCTGGTGGGAAAAGTAGAATGATTTGGGATATAATTTTTGGGATATTTCTAATTAATAATTCTTTATTCATTTCATATCCTAAAAACAAATTAATTACTGTATGTATTTACAACAATTATATTTTACAACAACAACAAAAAGAAAACCAATACTGTACAATGAAATGAAAGGTAGCAGAGAGAAGAAAAAAATCTTATATCTGTCCCTTTTTTCCCCCTCATAAATAAAATTCAAACAATAACATTCTTCAGTTAGTAAAACAATAAAACAAAAAATGAAATCCTTCTAGAAGAACAATTCATATGAGTACACATTATACAGTTTCATATTTTTTCAGCAATCAAAACTTTATCAATTTCTTAAACATGTACATTGACTTGGCACTTTTAATAATAATAATAATAAAGAATATAATTTATAATGCACTTTTCATTAATAAAAATAGATATTACATATACAGTACCGGTAGATATTATAGATAGATAATAAAATAATACATTAGTTGGATGATGGTTATGTTTTCGAGTGATAACTCTTATTGCTTTTTTTCTGCAAAACAAAAACAGGATTTGTAGTTGTCTTACATGCCTTCCCCCATACCTCAATACAATAGACCAAGTGTGGGACAATTAATGTATTGTACAACATATTCAAAGCTTTATCATTAAACAAGTCCCTGACTTATACAGCAATGCAAAAGATTTAGCTAATTTTGTTCTTAAATAATTTATGTAAGGTTTCCATGTCAGTTTCTCACCAATAACCGCACCCAAAAACTTTACCTCACTGACTGATTTTCACTATATATATATATAAAAAAAAAAGTTAAGTCTGGTCCTGTGGACACTCAAAAAACAACAAGAAAAAAAGTAGAACTGTTTCGTTTGGATGAAAGACGAAACGTTTCTATAATTTTTTTTGTTTTGTTTTGTTTTTTGAATGTCCAGAGGACCAGACTTAACTTTTTTAGATTTTTCTACCTGTTTTGTTGAGCATGCATCAGGATATTTTCACTATGTGTTTTAGTTGAAATAACGTCTCCTGGTGGAAAAGAGTTGCATGCTATTTTAGATGGAGCCTGCTACTTTTACTTTTTCTTGAAAGTAATCAATTCTGTGTTATGCAACAAATGAGCTTTTCCAATCTAAATGTATGTAGAGTTTAGAACATACATACCTAATGATTGAAGTTTTTTTTTTAAAGAAGACACATTCATATGCCCCACTCTCCATCAACAACATTTTATTCCATTTCATTTATTTATATTAAAAATAATACTTGTTTACTTCTGTATTACACAGAAATATAAATGTGCTGGAATTAGCTTAATAGCTAAATTATAGTAATAGTTTTCTATATAAATTTGTCCTGATTCTGGTAAATAAATAAATAAAATAAAATAAAAACATAGTTCATAAAACAAGTGCATAAATAAAATACAACTGACCAAACAATCCATAAAATAAAACAAACAAATATCACGCTCTATAAGTAATCATCAGAATGGATGA
>JBBPBX010015850.1:28277-41666 GCA_038048925.1 Garcialebias charrua
TATATATATATATATATATACTGTATATCTAATATATATATATATATATATATATATATATATATATAGTTATATATATATATATTTATATATACTGTAGTATGTATTTATATAGTTATATATATGCTTATCTGAATATATATGTATTATTACAGTATCTGAATATGTATACATAATGTGTGTGTGAATAAATTGCATCTTTGGTTGTATCTTTCTAAACATATATTAAAGTACAGTATTGTATTCCACCAAAATTATTTAAATATGCTAAACTATACGTTCCTATACATGCAGTTTTAATAGCTGTATGCCTAAAATTTAAACATGTGACAATAACATTACTATTCAGCGTGTTATGATTGATTAAATGCGCTGATACTTTATTGTGCCAGCCAAATACATAAGGCTGAGTGGAGCGGTGGACGCCTTCAAGATGGCCGCCCTAAATCCTGCCCCGGAGCAAGCTATGCGGTATCTAGTGTATATATGATATCTATGCCCTTAACCCCCACCATCTGCTCCCTAAACAGGTTTCTCGTGGCTCAATGAGACTACCTGTATACAGGTAGATAAAGGGTAAAAAAAAAAAAAATATATATATATAAAAATACAATAATGACAATGTCTTCCCCTTCAGACTGGTTGGCCCACTATGTGAGTGTGCTGCTTGTGGGACTTAATTTGTTGTCCTTTGGACAGACGTGTCAACAATGAAACCTTCCTGATTTACCAGTAACTTTGATGTAATGACTATGTTTATCCAGTAGGGGGCACAAGATGGCTTCTCTCATATAAAAACGTCACAAAATCATGTTTCGCTTGAAAAGTAAATAAATAAAACCAGTTATTTGGGCTTTGAACGCAAGGATCTACATGGCTAGCTGGGTGTAACGATTTGTTTTTAAGGGCTCTTCCTGCAAAACAAACAAAAGTGTCGTCCCACCCTTCGGTCTGGTCAGACCTCCGTGCCTGGCCACGCCTCCTCTCTCGCGCTGCTCCTGCTCGCCTCGTGCGGCTGTGCCATACAAACAGCAGCATGAACACTGTCTGTTTATGCTAGCAGGCGGCGAACCTGCATCGATTTAAGCGGAGCGAGTGTGACAGCTTCCGTTGAACAACAAGCAGGAGGAGAATGAGAAGAACAGGCTTCGGTTTTTACTCGTAGCTTCAACGAAGAAGAAGAAAAGAAAGGTACGGTAAACGGTGACGACGGTTGTAGTTCGCTGCTAGCGCCTGTAGTTCTGATGATGGGGGTCCATGTATGTATGTATGATATGCTGTGTGGTTGGTCGTAAAATGCGTTTCTTATCGCATGTTTCCATTTAATTTGATTTACATTTAAGGGAAGCCGAAATGACCATCAAAGGAAGCAGTGTAGGCTCCATGTAACGGTTGGTCGCGCGCGCACTGGTCAGGATAACTCGACTTTCTCCTTTTAAAAACATGATTTTTAGCGTTTATGTATATTTTTTGATGAACAAACTATTCATGAAGTGGACGTGCTTCTAAGATTTTTTAAATTATCCTAAAAATGTTTAAATTACATGTCTGATTTTGTTTAGGTTCATCAACAGATATTTTCCTCATCAGTTTTTGTGCTGTCTATCCTTCTACTTAATCATTAAGTAAAATGTGAAGTTTTGAATCAACATATTTTAACAATTAATTATAATTATTTTAAAACTGTTAATCTCTTCAAAAAGGCATTAAGTTAAAGCCTTTTTGAAGAGATTAATAGTATTTTTTTTTGGAGGGGGGGATAACAATTTTTTGGCTTTTCAGCCACACAAAAGTTAGTGCATTTTTGAGTACCTAAATTTAGTACTTAGAAGTGATCTGAGAGTTGTTTAGTTTAGTTTAGACATTGTTCTAAATAGTACCACCAAGGTTATTTCAACAGGCCACTTACTTATCCATCCATCCATCTATTATCTTTTACCCGCTTCTTCCATTTCGGGCCATGGGGGGTCACTGGTCCAGCTATCACTGTGCAAGAGGGTGGGACACCCTGGACAGGTCTCCAGTCCATCACAGGGACACACGGTGACAAACAACCATTCACTCTCTCACTCACACCTAGAGACAATTTAGAGTTACCAATTAACCCAACATGCATGTTTTTAGTCTGTGGGGGGGAAACCGGAGTACCTGGTGAAAACCCACAAATGCATGGAGAGAACGTGTAAACTCCACCCAGAATGATCCCTAGCTGGGATTTGAGCCAGCAACCATCTCGCTGAGTGGCAACAGCTCTACCAACTGAATCACTTGATGCCCATTTATAAATATACAAAGTATTTTAGAAAAACAGGCACTTTTGATTAAGCCGAAGCTAAAATGGATTTGCTTATTCTAGCCATAGCAGTCCAGTTAGCTAACCAAATCCATCCAAAACAAACCTTTTGTTAAAAATATATATTTTCAATTAAGCTTTGTATGTTCATCCAATCATCATATTGAAAATGGCCACGCGAACATTGTGATACTAGAGATTTTAAATTAAAATGTTTTTTCACTCAAGTAGCTCTATCACTTGTCTCTTTAAACTGATGTAATTTGTTAGATTTTACAGTCTGTAAAATATTAGTTCATTTTCAACAATGAGCAAAGTGCATAGCCTACATGATCGTTCAGGACATACTTGTCCTTTTGTAGTTGTCCGTCCATCCATTATCTTTTACTCGCTTATTCCTTTTCTAGTCATGGGGGTCATTGGTGCCCATATCCAGCAGTCACTGTGTGAGAAGTGGGGTACACCGTGGACAGGTCTCTCCAGTCCATCACAGGGACACATGGAGACCAACAACCATTCGTTTTCCTCACTCACACCTAGGGAGGGACAATTTAGAGTTGCCAATCAGTCTAACATGCATGTTTTTAGTCTGTGGGAGGAAACCGGAGTACCCGGAGAAAACCCACGCATGCACAGGGAGAACATGCAAACTCCACCCAGAAAGGCCCCTTGGCCGGGATTCGCTCCAGCGAACTTCTCACTCAGAGGCGGCAGCTCTACCAACTGTGCCATCGTGCCGACCTTTTGTCTTTTTATTAAATCACAAAAAAACATCTCAGTCTGTTTCAGTTTTGATCATTTTAATTTCTTGTTTTTATTTATGCACAGCTGATCTGATTAAAAATGGGAAACTCTTAACTTTAAATCAATGTACAGATGTGATCTCTAAAGCCAAAATGGGGAAAGTGGGCTTATACAGCCCAATACCCAGAGAGCATTCAGAAGTAGGCCAGTTGTGTGTGCGTGTGTGTGTGATGTCATTCATGGTCCCTTCTGGCAGGTTAACAAGGCATCTCACTGGTTTGTGTGAAGTGAGGGAGGTTGCCGACTGGGTGAAGGATCTCCATCAGGATGCTGCTCTCTATCAGATTGTCTGTTAGCCTTTTATGACAGTAGAATGCAACTGAATTTTATTAATTGTTTTTTGGGGATGTTCAATCTCTTGTTTGAAAGGCTTTTTTGTTTTCTGATAGTACCGTACTGTACTAGGGTGTACTGTTGTTTTGGTTCAATGGTTGGATTAAAGCTTGACTTTGTTGATGAATGATGTCATTTTTTTCCAGCTAGTTCAGAGTTTGATCATTTTGTTGAATGGCCATTGTTTATTAGCTAGATGTTTGACTTGTTCAACATTATTTTGATATTGGGTGATGGAGTACACCTACAAAGTGAGACACATGTACCAGTAATGAGTCATAGTCGGCTTCTTCTTTCACAGAACATTACAGCTCATGTTATTTTTATTGTCATTCCATTTATAACAGAAATACAGTTTGATTAAATTGTGTAACTGTTTTCCAGATCAATTTCAGAAAAAGAAAAACAGAACTGAACAACACAATAAATTCAAGTTGTTCAGGTATAGAATTTAAAGTGTTGCCAAATGCATTTAGAGCTGATATTTTCTTCTAAATTGTTTTGGTACCCTTTGTAAACTGCATACCCTGAAAAACATTAGTTTTTTTTTTCATTCAACCTTTATTTATACAGGTTAGTCTCGAGGACTCATTTACAAGAGAGACCTTAAACAAAAAACACAGACGACAACAGTAGACAATCATAAAAACAGCATATAAAATGAAAAATAAACAGAAGAAATTATATTTAAAAAGAAAAACAGTTACCTTACATTTAATTAGGTGCTGCCTTCTCAACAATGCAAAGTATCGATTCACAAAAAAGATTATTCTAAACTGTGAAGCAAACCTGAAACACAAGAACTACAGATACAACTTGTCTGCTATCTGATATTGGTTTTGCATATGGAAACCTCATTCATATTAATGACTGCTGTGCTGAGTGTTATTTTTGCTCCTAGTTCATTTTATTTCCAGTTTCTATCACACACACACACACCCACACCCACAAAGTTTTATCAAGTAAGAAATAAATGAATTAATAAAGACTGGGATATTCTAAGTGTTGGTACCTCAGTTTTGCAGTGATGGTCTCTGACACAGACGGGTATTTCTTGTGAACGTTTTTCATTCATAACAACTTCACATTTTAAAACATAGATGTTTGTGGTATATCATTATAACTACGGTAATAGTAACATATTTGTATTTTCTTTAATACCCAACACTGAAAATCCTAGACTTCAAGAATGGATGTGAATGAAAGATTGGTTTAAGATATTTTGACAAGCTGCTCTCTGACCAGCAAAAAGAGTCAGCCTCAGCGGCCGGTTTACATTCAAAGTCTATGTGGAGACGCGTGGAGTCGCGGCGAACCGTGAAGCGGCGCGTTTTAAGTGATCGAAGCGGCGCGGCGGCACGCTGCAGTTCCCTTCACAGGCACGCGCGCGTCCAAAGCAACCTAGGCGTCGAGCCGCCAACGCCAGAATATTCGATCTCTGGTGGCTCAACGCGTCCAGCAAACAGTCGGGAGAGCCTCTGCTATGTGATTACACAACCACAACGGGACTTTTTTTGGACTTTTTAAACTTACCGGATCGAGCCTCCATGAATTGGAACCAAACTCCGGTAAGAAACGTGGCATTTTTACAGTTGCTGCTGTTCTCTCCAGTGTACGATCACCCCAAACATAAAAAAAACGTTTTTATCTCAACAAAGACTGTCGGCGCTGCAGTTCGGCTCGTAGAAAACCCACTCCAGATCACGTGCTCACCCGGAAAACGAGCTAGACCCCCTCCCCTCTGCCTCCCCCTAGTGCACGTCATCAGACGGTCTCAGTGGCTTTGTGGGAACGTGACAAGCGGCCAAAAGGGGGCGGCAGGCGCGTTTCGAGTCAGGCAGTGGGTACCAGGCAGAGTCAGAGAATCTTTGTCATTTGCACCACATGTAGTACATGTGATGAAACGAGATTATGTACACAGGGTCCCAGTTACATCCAACAATAAAATGTAAAAGAAAAACAGTAATAACATCTAAGATATGAACTAAGAAAAACATCAACTAAAAACACAATACAGGTAACCCCCTAGTTACGTACGAGTTAGGGAGATAAGAACTGTTCGCAGCTCGATTCTGCCGTAGCTAGGGGGTGAAAAAAGCGTCCAGTTCGTAGGTCCTTATTCCTTTCGTAGGTCGTGGAAATACCGCTAACGGAGCCCGCTAACACATTTAAGCATGTACAGTAGTGTACTGTAATGTTAAACATTGCTATTCACATTTACAGAATAAATAAAAATATATTTTCTTACTTTGAGATGGTCAAAGCCGACATCTTAGGTTGCCATGCGTTGCCATGATTGTTGTCGGGCCGAGCAGCGCGGCAGCCGCCGAGTGAACCACCAGCAGCTGTTCAAGGCCTGTGTTAGCTAGCTGGCTAGCTTCTGCTAGCCAGGCCATGGGCTGGTGTTGGAGCGGCGGTGCGGCGCAATCTGCAGCTGTTGCTCCAGCCTGCTCCAGCCTGAGACGTCCACAGAGCTCACAGAGACGTTTCCAGCTCGTAATTAATCCATATGAAGCCATCCTGGTCACCAGTCTTCGGCCGGCTCCCGGCAGCTAACCTAAAATGGCGTCCGGTGTTCTACATTAATTTGTGACCGGAGACCCCAGTGACTGAACCTAAAATGGCGTCCGGTGTTCTACATTAATTTGTGACCGTGTAAACTGAAGACCTACTTCCTGCTGCCCAAGATTGCTCAAAAATGATCAGAAATGATCTTTTTTATCATAATTATTATTTATAAAGCCTTTAAAACAACCACAGCTGCAACAAAGTGATGTACACATGAAATTAAGAACATTTAAACACAAAAATAAAATAAAAAAATCTTCTTTTTTTTTAATACAGTAATTTCATATTTTTATTAAAAATGATACGTTCGTAGGTCCCGTTGTTCGTAGGTCGATGGAGTCGTAAGTAGGGGGTTTGCTGTAAGCACTAATATCATAGAAAACATTACTCCAAACAGCAGCACGAACATGAGTCTGTATGAGCAGATGAGCACGAATGACACAGCAACATGAAACAGATTTTTTTGTCAGCAGCAACATGAAACAGATCAGCAGCAACATGAAACAGATCAGCAGCAACATGAAACAGATCAGCAGCAACATGAAACAGATCAGCAGCAACATGAAACAGATCAGCAGCAACATGAAACAGATCAGCAGCAACATGAAACAGATCAGCAGCAACATGAAACAGATCAGCAGCAACATGAAACAGATCAGCAGCAACATGAAACAGATCAGCAGCAACATGAAACAGATCAGCAGCAACATGAAACAGATCAGCAGCAACATGAAACAGATCAGCAGCAACATGAAACAGATCAGCAGCAACATGAAACAGATCAGCAGCAACATGAAACAGATCAGCAGCAACATGAAACAGATCAGCAGCAACATGAAACAGATCAGCAGCAACATGAAACAGATCAGCAGCAACATGAAACAGATCAGCAGCAACATGAAACAGATCAGCAGCAACATGAAACAGATCAGCAGCAACATGAAACAGATCAGCAGCAACATGAAACAGATCAGCAGCAACATGAAACAGATCAGCAGCAACATGAAACAGATCAGCAGCAACATGAAACAGATCAGCAGCAACATGAAACAGATCAGCAGCAACATGAAACAGATCAGCAGCAACATGAAACAGATCAGCAGCAACATGAAACAGATCAGCAGCAACATGAAACAGATCAGCAGCAACATGAAACAGATCAGCAGCAACATGAAACAGATCAGCAGCAACATGAAACAGATCAGCAGCAACATGAAACAGATCAGCAGCAACATGAACAGATCAGCAGCAACATGATGTGTGTCTTATGATATTTTATTTTATAATGTGCAGGACTCGGGAAAAAGGTCGGCACAATGAAAACACACTCTCAGAACTGTGTACTTCAGTATGCTTTAATAAAAAGTTGCCACAGATACAATAAAACTCTGCAAAGCATAAACATGCTCAATAACAACACACACACTGTTATTTGCTAGGATCGAGTATCAATTTAAACCCCGCCACGAATAACAGCAAGCCTCAAGCTTTTACACACACTCAAAAGGCATTGATGTAAAGGATCAAATCCCTCACCGTTGATACCAACGAGGAAGCCTCTTCGTTCGGCAGGAGATGTCATCAATGCAACAAACACCGGGCGTTGATCAAACCCACGGTAGACCTCAGAAATCCATCCGAGCGCCTCCTATTTTATACCTTTGAGTTGTGTGAATGTGTATGCGTGGTGCGTGTGCGTGCGTGTCTATAATGACTTCACTCTCATCTTAACACAAACATGTTTTTGTGTGAGTCGGTGCAAGGCACGGGTGAGGGATAACATTTGTTACTTTGACTAGATTGTTGCAACTTTTGCCAATAAAAACAAAGTTATATGTGAAAAAGAGTAGGGCCCTTACCTCCCCCACATAATCAGTGTCTTCAAAGCAAAAGCTGCCTCACTAAAAAAGTCAGCCTGACACTAAGTATATGGTCAGTTTTAATGAATACACTTAAATTTGATAAAATAGTCAGTTTGCCAGCTGTGTTCTATCAACATCTTACAAAATTGGCTGTGAATATTTATTTGCCTAACTCCCTTTCAGAAGAACTGCAAGGCTTGAAGTGAGATGGGTGATATGCATTCATTCCATCAAAGACCAGTTCTTCGAAGAAGGACGGGCCCCTGAAGCAAAGCCACACAAAACCCCCCACTTCAAGGCTTTAATGCTTGACACTAAACTAAAATGTTATTAAGCATTAATTCTTAACATAAAAATTGATAAACATTTAGTCAGAAAAACATTAATACTTCTTAAACTCTTCATTCCACCCTATGATTTTTCTGACTAATTTTGAAAATTTTTCTTGTCACCTCATGGGACATTTACCAGTCACAATATAAGTTCAATCATCATTCTAAGACAGTGTTACAACTAATCTAATTATATGATCCTTCCTACAAAACAAAGCACTAAAATACAAAAGTAAAGAAGGGATACTGCACATTCTCACTTTATTAGCTGTAAAACTTCTTCCCTTAACACTTTCAAGTGGACAGTCAGACATACAAACTCAATCACAAGTTTCACAAATTTTGGCACTTATGGGCCCGTTTGTTGCGCATCAAAGGGTCCAGAGTGACTGCAAAGCAGAATTGCCAATTAATCAATCAATAAGTCTTTTTGTCCCCATTTCCACAAGCATACAACACATACATCCTTTAAAAAGGCACCTAGTTACTTTTCAAGGACGATTTTACTGTCCAGATAAAACCTATTCAGGTTTATAGCACATATCTGTTCATGTGCATGTCATCTCTAATTAATAATCATTTAGTCTTAAAAACAAATCTCATTTCATCATTTCAGGTTTTTATCACTTCAGGTAAAATAAAACAAAATAAAAACTCAAAGAACAATAAAAAATGAAAATGTTCCCAAACTAGCACTTCACGATCGTGGCTCCACCCTCTGGAACAACTCGCACACCTTAAAGGTCGATGCACAAGGTCGTTGCACTGGAACGTTACACGCGCCGGACACCACTGCTCTGCCCACGCTCTGTCCACACTTGTTACCAGCAGGACCGATGTACAGGACATTTGAAGCCGTCCTGTCTGTTCATCTCGTGGCAAAGAGCGTCCTCATCAGGACACGTCTCGTTTTTCAGAGGTGTGGTCATCAGCACACATCACAGATGAGCACGAACACCCATCCTCAGGTGCGCTGGCAGGCAGCAGCTTTGCAGCAGCGATGAAGCGTCGACCCAGCAGACGACAAGCCACCACCCTTCAGGAGCCTCTCTCAGGAGTTGGTCATCCTCAGGGCCCACCTCTGTTGTCCCATCAGACAGACAACGACACACCACGACATCAAGCTTTGGAAAAAAGCAAAAGACTGAGATAGAATGACAGAAATTAGTGATCTTTCAAATAAAAGATTCATCCTTTAAACTTGGAGAGAGAGAAAGGAAAAAAAAAAACTTAAAACCCCTCTTCCTTTTTTTTAAAATCAAAAATAAGCATGAAAACCAACACTCTTTTTTTTTTCTTCTCCTCCTCTGCTCTCATCCTTCACACATCTCCTCAGAGCTGCAGTTTCCTCCCTGTTCCGGAGATAAGGCGGACTGCATGAAAGGGGAAAACAAAACAAAAACTCGACCCTTCCTGGCCCATGAACCACACACTGAAAACTCTTGATCTGCAATTTTTCCTCCACTACTCCGTTCTCTGCATCTCTAATTTCACACACGAACCTGCGCGCCTACATCAAACAAGGACTGTCTCCTGACCTCCGTTCAGTTTTCAACATCTCCTCCCGTTCCTCCATTATCAACTTTTAAATCTAAGTCAGACTGCTGCTGTCTAACCACGTCCACCACAGGCTGACCCTCGTCTCCCCACATTTCCACTCACAGCAGAGGGAACGGAAGCTGCTACACACACGTGCATTCCTTTTATACATATGACAGGGGCTGTCACACCCCGCTTCTACTCACACACAAACCCGGACAGAGGGAGCAGCTCCGCGCACACACCCTGCTATCTCTCGTCCCAAACGCTCCAAACGCACCACACATTACTCATGGCAGATGAGACACACTCTTCCTCATGCGTTTCTCACTACAACTGACCAACTCAGCACCTAAAACACACTCGCATGTGCACACCCTGACATTTTCCTTCTCATGCATGCGCCTATGAACTTAAACAATAACTCCTTTTTCTTTCCTCGTAGTTCTTCCTCCAACAAATCACTCCTGCTAACTTTTTGGACAACTTCCAACTTTCTGATCTGCAGAAATTCCTTAACAAGCTCTATTCCTTCTGAGCTTCCTCTGAAGCGCGTCTGTAGTCTAACCGACCTTCACTGGCCCACGACCTGCTTCTTTTCGCTCCTCAGCTGCAGAGGCACACACACACAGAGAAGCGCTTGTTCCTCTTTTTTTTTACTTCGAAAAATAAATCACCAGTCTTTTTAACTTCAACTGATAAAGCTATCAAAATAAATCACCTAACTCATTACAAAAACTAACAAGGTTTTTTTCTTTTAACCCTGGTATTATACTTATGTTTCAGCGAATAAATCACCTATCACCTGACTTCTTCAGGGCTTATTCAAAACTTCTGTTACTGATCTCAAATAAACAACAAGGGTTATATATCTTTTTTTTTTTCTAACCCCGGCAAAATCTTCTTTCCTTCTGCTCTCACGAAACTACTGATCAAGGGTTTTTACACCCTGGTTCAAATCTTCTGTTACACTTCAGCTCAAAGAATCGGTCAGCAGCTTAAGGCGTCCCAAAAAACCGCTGATCCAACTTATCAGCTCTTCAACAGCGGGAATCTCTCACCCGCTTCCAAAACAACAAGGACCGCTTCCAAGAACACAGTTTCACACTTTAACTTTTTTCCTTCCAAACAGCCAGTGTGTACCCTTTCATCCATCTTTTTAAGCACCTTGGAATGTGCTTTACAAATAAAGATAAGATATCCCATCCTCGCTCGTCGCCATTAATGTTTTATGGTTTAATTGATCAACCCAAATGGTTAATGTTTCATCATCTTTTTGGATTCTTGAAAGGTGGGCACACTCACTGGTTTGGAAGAAAACAAACAGACTTGATTAAAAATAATGAATATTTATTAAAGAAGTCTTGTGACAGAAAAAGTAAAAACATACATGTTCAGATACACATACTGTTATTTGCTAGGGTTAAGCATCAATTTTAAACCCCGCCACGAACAACAGAAAAGCCTCAAGCTTTCACACACTCAGAAAAAGGCATTGAAATAAAAAGATCAGAATCCCTCACCGTTGATACAAACGAGGAGGCCGCTTCGTTCGGTGGGAGATATGTTCTTCAATGCAACACCGGGCGTTGATCAAACCCACGGTAGACCTCAAATTGTTTATCCGAGCGCTTCTCAATTTATACCTTTGTGAGCATTCACTCCCAGTTAAATCTGTTTTCAATCAAACTTTGTTTTTTCAAGATAGTCAAAAGCTTTCTGTTTCATCTATCAGCCACAAGGTCAGTTTGCCCTTAATTGCTGAGCTGTGCTCATCAACATTTTACACATCTTACAAACTTGGCTGTGAGATGCATGGAAACATATTATTTGCCTAACTCCCTTTCAGAAGAACTGCCAAGGTTGAAGTGAGATGGGTGATATGCATTCATTCCATCAAAGACCAGTTTTTCGAGAAGGACTGGGCCCTTAATCCTTCAAAGAAAACTCTGGACCTTTGAAGCAAAGCCACACAAACCCCCCACTTCAAGAAACAGTTTAATGAAACATCTTGACACTAAACTAAAATGTTTTTTCTCACAAGTGTTGAATTAAGCATTAACTCTTAACATAAAAATTGATAAACATTTAGTCAGAAAATCATTAATAAAAACTCTTAATTCAACTTATTAGACAACTTTTTTATGTCTTGGACTTCAAATATGGTGCAATCTAGAAAATGCAAGAAAAAGTGGGTTTTCTGATATGTAGTTTTGCAATTTTTTTTTTTTACTTTTGTGTACATGAATACTGCTAAATGGTTTAGATCCCTTAAAATAGTGAATTATTTGTTTATGCTTGTTTTACAGATTATTGCAAAAGTAATGTCGCAGGCAGAAACTGCACAAGTAAATCCTGACACGGAAGAAGAAGTTGATGTGATTGATGACTGTGTTCTGAAACACCAACCAACCACAGTGAATCATGCAACTCAGTGTGGATATAGACGGCTCATTTCTTATCGTTCCACCGGTAAATTTTCACATGCCTTACGCAAAATGTTTGGATAATTTCAGCCAAACTTTGAATCAGTTTGACTGCACAAATAATATAAAATCAACACATATTTTTCATTTTGTTTTATTGATTTACAAAGTAAGGAGTGATGACTAGCCAAAACACTGAGCCAACAAAATCAACTATTTAAAATCAACGTATTTTCACAGGGACACAGGTCATCCTAACACCAGCCACCAGGGACTTTGGAACACAGTATTAGGAGAGTGATACAGTGTGGCAGTCAACACCATTGTCATCACCAGTATCATCATCATCTGAGCCCCAAGATGATCAGGATGAGAGCTTCAGTGCTTTTGATGAGTCGGACCCCATGTCTATTGATGACTCATTGTCAGATGATGATCTCTGGAGGATGAACCAGGCTGGTTAGTTACTGCTTGCTTAGGGAAAAAACAAACGGACGGGAAATTAATGGGCGTGGCTACTGAACAAAGGAAAGTAAGTAAGGAAAAAAGTTTTTTTTAAAAAAGGTAAGGAAAGCGGATTATGTTTTGGACCCTTAGAACCATAAGTACCATAAGCCCCCCTAGCATTATTTATTTTATTTTTTCCTTTTCTGTGTTCGGTGTTTTGTGTTTATTTATTCTGATTGTATGTCCTTTTTTATGCAAATCTTGTTTTGTAAACTGTACATTTGCAAATGAAGTAAAAAATAAATAAAAAAAGGATTATGTTTTGCACCCTGGTGTTTGCGTGGCTGATACTTCATGAAACAATAAATAAATAATAAAGTTTCAAAAAGTAATCATTACATTACAGAATAACTTTTGGAATGAATTCGATTCAAAACGGCCGCCACAGCCTACTAAATTCAGCAAACACAAACATGGCTCTAATTTAGTCCGTTGAACAGAGATGATGCAGCTGAGTCAGAACACATAATCCAAGAGCAACTCTTATTTGTATACAATTTTAGCATTACTGACCCCATTTGTCTGTTAGCAAAATATTTCATGCGGTGGAAGGATTTTAATGATTATCATCTTATCACCATCAAACTGGGTCTGTACTCTGGGAGTGTTTGTGTGATTTGATGAGCTTTGATTGAAGAAGTCAACCTTTATCCCAGTGAGCCTCGGGGACTCGAGGGAAACGCTTTGAACAAAGAGTGATGACAGCAGCAACAACAATACATAAT
>JBBPBX010015851.1:0-10940 GCA_038048925.1 Garcialebias charrua
TGGTGCCGACTCATGGCTCGGCTCCGTATCCAGCCTTGCGGGGAGCACGCGCGCTCAGAGCTCCTCTGCGGCTGCCTTTTTAATTCTGTACTCCCTGACCTGGCTGTCAGGTCACGGGGAGAGAATAAAAAGTGGGTACACGCTCAGAATATGACATCAGTGAGCGACCGCGGGATTAATCAACATGAAGATTTATTAACAAGGGAATATTAAATATGTTTCGTTTTTTTCTTCCTCTGAGCAGCGGAGGAAGGTGGTGCTGTGCTGATCAGCAGACAGTTGTACAATTATTACTGAGGAAATATTAAAATGACACAACACGACTACTTGTAAAAGTCTGACGTTTGTCCCACACATCGTTTTTATTAGTTGTATTCTCTGGTCAGAAGTTGATGCATGCTTGTTATAACTCCGCCTATAACTCCAAGGCGGAAACTTCAGTGATGTCAATGCCCATATATGGAGAGGGGCAGATTTTCCCGGAGCTGCATGCTAAAATCTGCTATAAATCATGAAATAACACATTTAGCTTTATTTCTCTACAATATAAATAAACGTTCCTGTTTTATTTTTAAATAAACTAATAAATATTAATGGCAATGCAATTTGAAGACATGGTGGGTGTTGTCCTTAAAACAGACCACCTCTACTGCCTCATCAACAGGAATGCACGTAAAGAGTGATGTGACATCAAAAGAGACCATTGTTTCATCAGTCTCCATGATGACATCCCTCACCTTATCCACAAAGTCCATGGTGTTCTGTATGTGGTGTTCTGAGCTGAATGTCCAGAGGACCAGACTTAGCTTTTTTAGATTTTTCTACCTGGATTATTGAGCATGCATCAGGGTATATGTATGTATGTTTATGTATGTATGGTATGTATGGGTTGAATGAATGAATGTATGTATGTATTGAATTAATGTATGTATTAATTTTTTTTATTTATTTAGTTCTTTGAATTTTATTCTTAGACCAGAACAGATGTACATGCCCCAAAGAAAAAGCTATGCCAAGCTTTGGCCACTTACACAATACTTGTTAGATTATTTTGAATTTTCAAACTACCAGTATAAGGTCTGTTTACATTTAGAAATACAGAATATTGACAGATTTACCATATAATAGTGCTATATTTCCCTCATGTGGCCAGTCTTGCATAGTAAATATCTGTTCTCGTTTATAACGCTTGTATTTTTATAACGCTTGTATTGTGTTTATAACGCTTCAAACGCTCCACCATCATTCCAGTCCCCAAGAAACCATCCATCAAAGGACTGAATGACTACAGGCCTATCGCCTTAACGTCTGTGGTCATGAAGTCCTTTGAGCGGCTGGTCCTGACCCACCTGAAGGACATCACTGGACATCTGCTAGACCCCCTGCAGTTTGCCTACCGGGCAAATAGGTCAGTGGATGATGCAGTCAACATGGGACTGCATTTCATCCTGCAACATCTAGACCACCCGGGGACTTATGCAAGAATCCTGTTTCTTGATTTCAGTTCAGCATTTAACACCATTGTCCCAGACATTCTCTCCACCAAACTCTCCCAGCTCACTGTTTCTCCTGCCATGTGTCAGTGGATCACCAGCTTCCTGTCAGGCAGGACGCAGCAGGTGCAGTTGGGGAAAATCATGTCCTCCTCACAGTCCATCAGCATTGGTGCCCCTCAGGGTTGTGTGCTCTCTCCACTGCTCTTCTCTCTATACACCAATGACTGCACCTCTAATGACCCGTCTGTTAAACTCCTGAAGTTCGCAGATGACACTACAGTCATTGGACTTATCAGTGATGACAACGAGTCTGCGTACCGACAGGAGGTGGAACGACTGATGTCCTGGTGCAGCCTGAACAAACTGGAGCTGAACACACTGAAGACAGTAGAGATGAGAGTGGACTTCAGGAGACACCCCCCAGAACTGCTGCCCCTCAAAATCTTCAACAGCCCCGTGTCTACGGTAGAGTCCTTCAGGTTCCTGGGAACCACCATCTCACATGACCTGAAGTGGGAGCCCAACATCACCTCCATCCTCAAAAAGGCCCAGCAGAGACTGTACTTCCTACGCCAGTTGAGGAAGCTGGACCTGCCTCAGGAGCTGCTGATCCAGTTCTACACTGCAGTCATTGAGTCCATCCTGTGTACATCCATCACAGTCTGGTTTGGAGCAGCCACAAGGCAGGACAGGAACAGGCTGCAGCGAACAGTGAGGACGGCTGAGAAAGTCATCGGGGCTTCACTGCCCTCCATTCAGGACTTGTACCACACAAGAACCAGGAAACGGGCTGGAAAAATCATCACAGACCCCACACACCCGGGTCACAACATGTTCCAACTCCTCCCGTCTGGCAGACGCTACAGATCTCTGTCCACTAAAGGCTGGGGCAGAATTCCGCGCTCGAGCGAGCGCGGCGCCCCGCTGTGTGAGCGCCGTGCGTGCGCCGCTGCACAAGCCCTTTGAACGTTCACGCGAACGCGCCAAGCTCCAATTTTACGAGCGCGCACGCGATGCGCGGTGTCTGACCAATCAGCGACCTCAGTTCAGTCCCCCTCCGCGTGCAGCTGCTCACAGAGAATGTGAGAAGAAAGCAGAGCTCTGCCCGGTGAACAGGTGCGCACAGAATGCGCTGTGTGTGGCGTTTGAGGAGGACGCTGAGCTCTGCATCGGGCTTAAGACTGTCAGACACAAAAACAGTTTCTTCCCCCAGGCCATCACCATCATCAACAGCTGATCATCAGACATCAATCAGCGTGACCCCCAACCCATTCACAACCCCCATGTGATCATTCCTTAGAGCACATGTGTCAAACTCTTGGCCCGCGGGCCAGATGTGGCCCGCCATGTCATTTTATCTGGCCCGCGAGAGCTTAATTAAAAAGTTTTGAGTGTCTAAAAATTAATACGAGCGAGTTTTGACCAAAAACTACATTTCCCACAATGCCTTTCGACTACGGCAGCCCCACTATGCCTTTCGACAACGGTTTTCCCACAATGCCTTTCGACTACGGTAGCCGAGGCAGTGTTTCTACCTTCATGCCAACGAGTGGAATTGAGATATAAATAATGATCCCAACATGTCCAGAAAGAGAAAAGTTGATACAGACGGAAGTTTCAAGAAAGATGGGAAGGCGAATACTTGTTTGTGCTTCCAGGAGAAAGACCGGTATGTCTTTTGTGTTACGAGGCGGTGTCGGTTTTGAAACCAAACACGGAGCTAAGTACGCTAAAGCTAGCCTTCAAGAAAAGCAACACATTCTGCCAAGAATTAAAAGGCAAACTGCAGTCGCAGCAGAGTTTGTTCATGAAACCCACAGCCAAAAACGAGGCTGCAGTGAAAGCTAGCTTCAAAGTGGCTGTGTGACTTTGCTGTGTTGTGCGACATAACCGACCATCTCGCCCAGCTGAATCAGAAGCTGCAGGGACGCAAACAAGTCATCACGCAGATGTCCGACGCGATCACGGCTTTCCTGCGAAAATTGGACTTATGGATGTGGCAAGTGAAACAGGACAATCTTGTCCACTTTCCTGTTTGTCAGGTTAGCATTTTCTTAAAATTTAATTCAAATATATCCTGATGCATTCTCAATAATCCAGGTAGAAAAATCTAAAAAAGCTAAGTGTGGTCCTCTGGACATTCAAAAAAACAAAACAAAAAACAGGTGATTATTTCAGCCACCTAAAATAATATGTTCCCCTTCCTTGGATGGTTTCTTTTCACAAAGATGGCCTCTTTTACTCGTCTCTCAAACCATTGTTCCTCTCTATCAAGGATGTGAACATCTTCATCCCTGAAAGATGAAGTTTTGTTTTGTTTTTTAAATGTCCAGAGGACCAGACTTAGCTTTTTTAGATTAATTAAAATATAATAAAATGTAATTCAACAAAGAAGAAGAAAATTTCAACTGTGTGCAATTTAATGATTGTGCTTGCATTTTGTTTTGTGTTTATCATTTTCAGAACATGATCAATCATAGAGAGAGAATCCACTTGGTGTGTTCAAGGACAGGCAGCATCTCCTCATCAAAGACTAACCAAACAACTTGAGTACGGTAATATAGTTGTGAACTGAGTCAACCTTTATTTTGGTATGTGTATGCACACAAATTGTTGTCATTCACAGTTGGATGCAAGGCTGTGTGTAGCCTTTTTGGGTGAGATGCTACATGTGTCATACATGTTCTTTGCAGCTCAGTTTTATGTTTTTTTTTTATTAACTTGGACAATTTCATCCTTCATTAATGGAGTTATGTGGGTTTTCATAAGCTGACAAATTTTAAAAGGATTTATGTTAGAGCAACAAGCAAACAGATGTTTTCTATGCAACTGTAATTGTCAGTTGAATAAGTTATAATAAATGAGTTATTCAACATTAAGGAGTACGGTAGTTACATTTATTTTACATTACATTAGATTACATTTAGTTACATTTATAAGTTACATCTGGCCCTTCTAGGTCAGCCATTATGCCGATGTGGCCCTCGGTGAAAATGAGTTTGACACCCCTGCCTTAGAGAGACATTTTCTACAGAGACACAAACAGCCGGAAACAAATTCCTTGTGTGTGTCAACATACTTGGCCAATAAACCTGATTCTGATTCTGATAATAAGAACTTGTAATTTGTTTAGTTGTAAATTTTAACATACCGTAGTTTAGTGCTGTGGGATATGACGATATATATCGTGGGGACGATAGAAACGTGTCTATCGTGCTACTTTCCTTCTATCGTCTCTATCGTGATAAATAAGAATAAAAAAAACTGTCACAAAGAAGCTTCATATTGTGGTTTTGCGAGATGACGGCGCTGCTTTATGTTTGACGCACGCGCGGGTTTGCGACACATGCTTTACGTTGTTAAACTCGAGAGCAACAGAGACGCAGGGGCATGAAGCCGGTGTCACAACAAGGAGAAACAGCTGCGCAGGCAGCCCAAGAAGAAGAACTTTTACCAAAAAGAGGGGAAGCTCACCTTGTTAGCTTCCATTATTTTGCTCTGCTGAAACTCTGAGACAAAATGGGTCCAAAGGACACGAACCCAGAGTCCAACCGAGTCCGAACTCGGGTCCAGTTAACCAATACAAAACAGACCAGAGACACAACAGAACCGGAATCAAACGCAACGTTTTCTCTTTTCTGTTTCTTGCCTTGTTTACTCCAATTTCCAGAGCGGATTTCTTCTTCGTGGGTTTTATTAGCAGCCGTTGTTTTACCGCCACCTGCAGGAAAAATTTGGACCAAAGTAGAAACTACTTTTCTACTTTGGTCCAAATTTCCTTGTTCTTTTTGTTCACATTCTTATAATTGTAACTGTATCTGTAGTAAAATAATAATAAAAAAAAATAAAAACTTTGGTCCAAATTTTTCCTGTACACACACACACACACACACACACACACACACACACACACACATCGTGTTGTATATATCATGATATATATCGTTATCGTGATATAAAAAAGTCCATATCGTGATATATGATTTTTTCCATATCGCCCAGCACTACCGTAGTTGCTATTTAGTTCTTCAGAGTAACACCTTTCCTGATTTCCATGGTTGGCAACAGTTGTGAACAAACCAAAATTAGATATTGAAACAGCTGGAAAAGCTTTGTGGCTGAGTATGGTGCAGCAAAAAAGTTTTTGTGTTTTTCCTGAAAATGTATATCTTTTGTGTTTGAGGATGTTGAGGACAACCAGGAGGCAATGCAGCAGATGACCCTAGGAGACTTTGCCATTAAGAAGGAAGGTGCAGAACCTACAGATGGACTTGAAGAGGTTGGAATAATCATTGAAAGAGTCGAAGTGCTTCACAACCTTGGTAACATTGCAAATGTAGTCGCCATTTTGTTTGGCCTCATTTACTCACTGGACTTGAGCTACCCCACAAAACTTAAGTACACATTTGAGGTTTTGCAAAAAATAATGATGGAACTGGATGGAAAATGTCTCAACAAAAGCACAAGGCTAAAAAAACAAGCTGAATGAATGAATCGTTCAGACAAGACATTGCAGGAAAACAGAGGAACACTAAAAAACTTGAACTTGAAATGGCACTGCAGAACACTTAACAAGGGTTTTAATCCCCAACCATCAACAGAACTGGAATGTTTTGGATCCATACATTGATCTTTGGAAGTTATGTCTGAATATGTTTTAGCAGACTTTTTGTATAATTGTTCATATGAGATTTTTTGGTGTTATGTAACCCAGAGAAGGAGGGGAACTAAAAATGGAGAATGTAACTAAGATTGGCATGAAAGAGGCGGCAATTACAAATGTCAGAAAATTATAGCAAGATTGATGAGGGTTAGAGAAGACATAAAAGCACAAAATGAATGTAACAATTTTAGGTTGCTTTGAAATATTTGTATTCCCATGTTATTGAAGTTCTATGATTTGGTAGATTATAATATTTTATCAGTTATGTTTAGGGCTCAGAATAATGCTCTACCTTTTAAATATCCAAAGGCATTTTGTCAAAAGACAGTTGTTATAATCTTAAGGAGACAGATATTTATAAAACCAAAATTCAGAACTACCATAGTTTGAAGGGACGGTCTACCTCAATCCAGGGAATTGGATTATGGAATAGTTTGGAGGATGAAGTCAAAAATGCCAAGTCAATGTGTACATTTAAGAAAATTATCAAAACTGAATTGTTAAAAAAAAAACGAAGTAGCGTAATGTGTATAGATTAGTTAGTTAGAAAATTAGAAAGAGTTATTCATTTTGTTGTGTTACTGGAAGATTACAGTATTATTGTTTGAACTGATTGTTTGAAAAAAGGGGCAGATATAATATTTTTTTCTTCTTTCTGCTACCTTTCTTTTTTTAATGTTTTGTTTGTTATCACTTATGGGATTGTTTTGTATTGTTTTTTTTTATGCACAAATTTCAAAAAATAAAATAATAAAATGAAAATATTTTGCAGAACTTGTTGATTTTACAAGTGTTAGTTTTGAAAAAGTCTGTCTTTAGCTACCGACAAATGTTTTCAGCTTTTATTTTGAAAAAATTGTTTTTCCTGAAGGGAGAAACAAAAAAAAGTATTCCTTATGGCATAACTACACTGTGTGGAAATTGTTGACATATGTTTGTTTAGTGAGTGGACTTAAGACTAATATGTTTATACCAATTAAAACAAGTAAAACTAAATCCAGTAATTGTCACACTAACTGAAGTCAGTTAAGTTGGAGCTGCAAAGTATTGTTTGGTTGATTTGACTAAATACAGTTAAGTTATATTTATTTAAATAAGTTAAGTTGGTGAAATTAATTATTTTATGTGAGCATTAATTAACACCATTGAGCATCATTTGGTCAGTTTAATTGGGTGAACACAGACCTATTAATTAAATCGTAGGGGACCAGATAAGGTTGGAATTACTTGATTTGGTTACGTTGGTTACACATAAGTCACTTATTTGCATCTTAATAATCATTTAGAATTCTATTGAACTAAACTCAGTTTAGTGGAAATCGTTGACAAAACTATACTAGGTAAATTGAAGAAGTTCCTTTTTTGAGTGCGGAGGGGGTGGGACTTGACAGAAATCTAAAAATAACAGCGATAACAAAGGTTCGTTGAACAAACTTCCGGTGGCAGACTCGGACAGATTCGCTCTTTTGTTCCTCCGAATGCGTTCTGATTTATCATGTAATATCTGCATACTTTAACTTTTTGCTCAATTAAATCTTTTATACTAAGGTGCAGTTTCCTGAATTCTGTGCTTGGACCATTTTGATCACGTCGAAATCCGTCACCTCTCTTAAAGCTGCAGTTCTGTAGTGCAGTCTGTAAGTTGTCTAAAAATATATTTTTAACATAATTTCTTCACTCTGTCACTATCTCCTGACAGACTGATGTTAGACAAAGTAATCTCTGAAAAAAACTATAGTCCCCTTGCTTCTCTAAAAGCATTTCTAAAAAGCCACAGTGACCCGCCGTTAACCAGCCAATAAAAACAGAGCTTCTCACTTCTCACGCTCCTAACACCCCCCCCCCCCGTCCCAGCCCCCGCGGCCGCGCAGGTTCTCGTTCAAAGTATTGCAAAGCGATGCAAAACTGTTTTGTATGTGACACAAATGTATTAAATTCCCCTTCTTCATCCCTGATCTGGACTTTTCTTTTGTTTTTTTGCCAAAAGTCAAGTGATCGCTTCCTCCTCCACTGATCCATGACTGAAACATTGAGGAAATGAATGAATTTGTCACGAGCGAATTAAACTCATGTCCAACGTGGCTGCGTGCGGCTCTGCAGATTTCATGGTGTTCTGGTGTGCTGGACCAGTGCTCCCTGTTTTTATTTTATTTTTTAGAACGTTTTATTAACATATAATCACAGAACTTCGCAGCGGCTGACAGGACATGCAGTGGAGCGGAGCATTCGGAAGCAGAGCTGCGAGAGCGAGGGGGAGCAGAGCCATATATGGCTCTGAGGGGGAGGGACCAGAAACGTGTCTGTTCAAAATTTTCTTAAGTTCAGCGTGTTCCAGAAATTACATATTGACCTTTAACTGCATCCAAAAACCAAACACCAGCCACATGATGGGACCTCTGCGGAGGTGTGGCCACGCTCTGAAGAAAATATGTTGGACGGACGCCTGGCGCCACCGAGACGCACGGAGAGGCGGTACTGGTCCAGGGCTGGTGACTCTTGTACCACATGAGGATAAAATCAACCTTCTGAAATGGACGATCGTTTCTCCTGAGTCCACTCCACACAACTGAACATGTAATAATAATAATAATAATAACTTTTATTTATAACGCACTTTACATACAATTGATCTCATAGTGCTACTATCAAGATTAAAATCAACCATAAATGCAACTAAGTGTGGAGGAACAACCAAGAGGACAGTGCCTCACAGATGATCGCATCAAAAAAAAATTTTTTTCACAAAATGCAGATACAATACTCAAATAAAAACGGTGCAATAAAAACAAAAGCACAATAAATTAATAAAAAAACTGGATAAAAAGAAAGGTTTTAAGACCTTTTTTAAAACATGTCACGGTCTGTGGGGCCCTCAGATATGAGGGCAGGGCATTCCACAGCCGAGGGGCAGCGCAGGAGAAAGCCCGGTCTCCCATTGTGCCAGACCGAGACCTGGGAGTGAGAAGAAGATGAGTGTTGGAAGAGCGGAGAGTGCGGGAAGGACAGTGAGGAGTGAGAAGTTCATTTAAATAAGATGGTGCATTACCGTACAAACACTGGAAGGTGAGCAGATACATTTTGTAAGTGATCCGGGCAGAAACAGGAAGGCAGTGTAGTGAACGCAGTACAGGAGTGATGTGTTCATACTTACGCACTCTCATCAGGACCCTGGCAGCGCTGTTCTGGACATACTGTAGTTTTTGTATGTTCTTGCCTTGTTTTGTAAATTCTGTATTTTTTGTGTTTTTCTTTAGAGTTTAAAGACCAAATGTTCATTTCGTGTTCAATTTATTGATTTTACTGTTTAATTTTATTATTTTTCCTGAATGTTTTAGAACTACATGTACGGTGTTTCTGCTATTTCAGCTTTTATATCAAATAATTCAGCTTTTTAGGAGATGGGTGTTTTTTTTATACTATTTATTTATAGATGTCGTTACCCGTTTAAACTGATCCTCCTTCAAAATATTGTTTTTAATCTGTTTCAGCTTTATTTTAGTCAAGTTTTTTTGTTGTTGGTTTTAGCTGTTCTGAGTATTGTTTTCTTTTGAGCTGATCTTACTCTTATAGTTTGATTTGATTTTTAGCTGTTGTTCAGGATTTGTGAGTCTTAAGCTACCGTTCTGCTACTTTTAGCTTTTGGCTAGGCATTTACGGTAGTTTTTTTGTTGTTTGTGGCTACATTTAGTTAGCTTTCTGTTGCTTTTAGATAAACTTTTGGTAATTTTACATATTAGACAACTTTTTGCTACCTTTAAAATAAGACATGAATGTATTGATCCCAAAGGAAATGGTTGTAGTTATATTTGGCTAGCATGTCGGACATGCCATGTCCTATACTTTTGACTTTTACGGTAATTTGGTTTGTGATACTTTTAGCTTCTGTTTAGCCTTTTAACAGTTTTTTTCCCACCCAAACTTTCATCGCTTTTATATATATTTTTTTTACATGTTCTGCTTCTTTCTGTTTTGGTAAATCAGTTTCAGCTTCTTCAGTGAGTTAAATGGTAAATGGAGCTTACTTATATATCGCCTTCCTTTCAGTCCTACCAGGAGCAACTCGGGGTTAAGTGTCTTGCCCATGGACACAACGAGGTATCCAGTGACTGGGGATCAAACTCGGGACCTTCCGGTCCTGAGCCAGCTGCCCTGCCTCTACACCATCTCGGCCCCTGATGGTGTAGAGAGGCCATTGATATTTTGAGTTAATATCAAAAAACGTTCAATACAGAAACAACTGGACTTTCTTGGTAAAAGAAGACGTTTCGCTCTTCATCCGAGGAGCTTTCTCAATTCAAAGAGCAGAGAGTGGAGTTCAGGTTTTAAAGGCTGAGATAAGATACACACATACCCATGTAGATTGACAAATCACACCTCACACCTTAACAGTAGGGGTTTCTTAAGGTATTTGTTAGTCTAATTCACAGACGAGGCTCCTCTGTTCCCATCAGATGTGAAAATCGTCTGGGAATCCGTCCTAAAGCTGCATTATACGTTTTTGAAAGTTGGAATCTGAGACCTCCTCTGTTAAGAGAAGGTTTTTCTCTCTTGATATAAACCGCTTCCTTCACCCCCCTCTCAAACCATCTGTGCTCTTGGTCCAAAATATGTACATTCTGGTCCTCTAATGAGTGTCCCTTGTCCGTGAGGTGGAGGTGAACAGCTGAGTTTTGTCAAGAGGAGGAGGGTCTCCTGTGTTGGGACATTCTTCTGTGAAGAGGCTGTTTAGTTTCTCCAATGTAGAGGTCTGGACAGTCCTTGCTGCACTGGACTGCATAAAC
>JBBPBX010015851.1:12101-26500 GCA_038048925.1 Garcialebias charrua
TATAGATATATACAGTATATATAAATATATGGCACTGTTTTTGTATGACAACCCAAGTTATGACATCACATGCGTCAAGTTTAGATTTGTGAAAATTTACAATGTGCACTGTTCGATTGTTGTCATTGTGTTAGAGAGTGTAAATGTCATGAATAAATTTGACATTAAACATAATCCAAGTTGAAATGTTACATCATTTTCAACCCCGTTTTTGGCATTTGGTAGCAGCCGGCCAAATTGACAAAGACCACACAGAATAATGTATTTTAATTCCACAGCAGAGAAAGCTATGTACCTGTAGTCTCTGTAAGCAGGTCTAGGGGAAAAAAATAGCATATTGGATATTGGCCAAAAATCCAATATTGTGCATCCCTAAGGTTGAGTTTTCTGCTAATGTTTATTTTTACCTCTCAGTACGAGCCAACATTCATCCAATCCAAAAAAATCTGCAACATTTATGAAATTTGCGGTCATCTGTATGGAAATGTACAAGTTCATTTTCACCCAAATGGTCATCAGTCCGTCTCTTCTAATCAAGAGAGGATCCGAGTCTGGGGTGGGCAACATTTTTGTTCCAGAATGTCAAATCAAGACATTTAAAGCTATCGAACAGAGCCATAGAGAATTAAAAAATACATTTTCTTTAAGACAGATTACCTTGAAGACTTTTTTCAGGCTTTTTTTCTTGTTGTGGCATAATTAGCACGCTAGATTAAAGTATGTGTCCCCAAAACTCTTTAGGAAATAAAATGTATTTTCTGTAAACTGGTGCTTGTGACAATATATGCTGATGAAGATTCTCAGTCGTCCAGGACATGATAAAATCAAAAAAGGCGTTCAATACAAAATCAACTGGACTTTATTTGTTACAGAAGACGTTTCGACCTCTATCCAGAGGCCTATTGAATTGATAAAGCCCTCTGGATAGAGGTCGAAAAACGTCTTTTGTAACAAATAAAGTCCAGTTGATTTTGTATTGAACGCCTTTTTTGATTGTGACAAAAAATATATTTCTCAACTTAAATATGCAAAAAAAATTATTATTTTGGAGTCTTAAACTCTTAAAATTATTTGAGTTCAGTCAAAAATATGGCAAAAATATTTTTTGCCACTCTTAATCCAACAGATTTCAAGTTTTAATTTAGCCTTTATTACTGTAAGTTTCATTGATAAAATGCAGGTTTTCATCAACTTATTGTACGGTAAGTTGTTTTCTTTTCAAACAAATGGCCAGATGGAGATTGTTCAAGGGCTACTTTTGGCCATTAGTTGTCCACGTCTGGTCCAAGTCTAAATCTTGGGTGGATAGTTGTTTTTCCAAGGATTGCTACGCCTTTCATTGGTTGGTACGTTTATTGTTTAAGGAAACTTTTTAAAATTTTGTCATTGTTTACCAAGTACAGTACAGTACAGTATTCAAAGCACTGAAAGGCAACATCTGGAGTCGCTTTAGGTTCTTGGGAATGCATACGGTCATGTTTCCCTTCCTGTCCTGAACGCTGCAGGACTCAAACTTTGCTGTGACTCTTTCTAGGAATACATCTGTCCAAGATGTGACTCGGGTTTCATAGAAGAAGTCACCGAGGATTCCAGGTGGGATACTTTTTTTTTGGCTTTAATGTGTGTGATGTTAGAACAAAAAAAACCTCTTGTTTAGTGCTGGTCTGGATCAACTGCAGGATCCTGGATGGAAAGGCACGGAAGTTGCCGTGGTGACGCTCGTGTTTTGTCCCAGGCTAGCACAGGACTTAAATTTGAGTTCTGGGTTCAGTTCGTGTTGCTAATACAGTATTGTGTTTTGTCCCCTTTGTGTGCCGTTTCCCCCAGTCTCCTCGAGGGCGGCGCAAACGGGATAGATGACACAGCCACACAGTTTGCAGAGGTACGAACAGACCTGAGGGGGGTTTGTGTGTGTGAGGGGTGGCAGGACATGTGATATAAATAACTTTGTTTTAACTCGTCTTTCCTTCCTGTTTCTTCTCTGCTCTACTGTGGGTCATTCTTTGTGACATCCCTGTAGCTATGGCACCTTTTGTTACTGGAGCGGCCGTTCACAGCAGACAGAGACAGTCCCGACTCAGAGCCTCGACTCCCAGGAGGACGCCTCGGGGGTTTCAGCGATTTTGGGGGTCTGGGAGGTGGATCAGTCAGTGGATCTGTCCCAGCAGGTCTAGGAGGACCCATGGGGGCCCTACTAGGAACCGGGGACCACTGGGGACCCGGGCGTCCGCCTCGTCTACACAGCCAAAGGAGATACAGGTCCAGAGGCAGCAGTAGGCCGGATCGCTCGCCCGCTGTGGAAGGGTAGGTGATTCGACGTCTACACTCCCCACTCGTGATGACAGATCTGCTCATGCTCTCAGCCCGTTTCCAACCAACAGAGGAGGTTCAGACATGTTGCAGCTCCGGTATGCTCCCTAGGGTTGATCAACGATTTGCTGCAACTTGTTCAAGAAGCGTGCAGCCCCGAGTTCTGCTCCGCTGCATGTCCAACCAGAACAAACAAGATGTTTAAATTAAAACACCTTGTGCAGATTTCTTATAACATGTTGCAACACCAATAAACCACGACAATAAAGTTTCTCACTGGGCTGCGACTGTTGGAGACTAGTTGTTGACTCTGTATTGGTGAATTTTTCATCGCAGTTTCAAAGAAATGTGCAAACAGCAGGCTGGGTGACCTCGCTTTGTTCATCAGTTTTTGTAAATCACTGCTTATGTTGGTGTGCAATGGCTCCCAAACTGTGTTCGCAATATATTTTAGTCCACCAACAGTGTTGTTAATAAATAACTGTTGATCATCAGTGCAGTTTTTAGTAGAGATGCACCCATTGTGTTTCAGAGTCAGTCAGTCAGAGAATCTTTGTCATTCACACCACATGTGGTACATGGGATGAAACGAGATTATGTACACAGGGTCCCAGATACATCCAACAATAAAATGTAAAAGAAAAACAGTAATAACGTCTAAGATATGAACTAAGAAAAACATAAACTAAAAATACACTAAGCACTAATATCATAGAAAACATTACTCCAAACAGCAGCACGAACATGATTCTGTATGAGCAGATGGGCACGAATGAACACAGCAACATGAAACGGATCGGCAGCAACATGATGTGATTTTTCACAGTGATTATTCTGGTTATATACCATACTTTTCGGTGTACAAATCGCTGTTTTTTTAAACTAATTTGCATGTCCTGCGACTTATACGGCGAAGCAACATATTTATGGATTTTTTTCCCATATTTTTAGACCAATTTTTGGCTCAGATATGACCGTTTTTCATGTTGGCAAAAAATGGTGCAGTACCACTTTTGTCCGCTAGGGGACACTTCCAGAGAGTCCACCGACCGTTTCCAGCTCATGTGTCCGAAAAAAGCCTCCTCTGCTCGGACTGACTCTGTCGCTGCCCGGCCTCCTGCTCTGGAGGTAACTTGCTGTGTTTGTTAGCTGTGTTTGTTATCAAGAGAAGTCAAGAACCACAGGACAGATTTTTATCAAACTTACAGAATGTAATCACTGTATGGACATTTACAACTGACTAGCTTTATGAGATGTTTGAGATAAAAAAAAATCGTTCTTTTAGCTTCGTTGTTAGCGGTTGGCTACCGTAAACAGATCCCTACTATTAAGATAAATAGCTCATAAACCACTCGGCGGATATTTTTTTAGCTTACAGAGTGTAATTATATAGGTTTCATTTACAAACTGTTGACCTGTATGAAACATTTGAGATAAAATTCGATTTTTTAATTCGTGTTTTTAGGGACGGAATCATCTCGTGTTAGCTTCCATTTATTTATATTTTCGTGTATATTTTAGATTAGACCATTTCGTGAATTTATTAAGGAACGGTTAAGCTCAGGAACCCTTGTGCTATAATGTCAGCTATAATTTTTAGCAAACAAATAATTGTTTTTAAGTGTTAATCTTCTTAAAAGCCTTGCTGTGCACTCCTGTGGCAGACATTTGCAGCAGAGCTGCGGTGAACACTCGGTCGGACCACATTTCCGGGTTGTCAGCGGTGACGTGCTACGTCGGTGGTGACGTCAGGCGCGACTTATACGGCGAAGCGACATATTTATGGATTTTTCCAAATTATTGCCAATAATTGGACAAAGCGACTTATATGGTGAAGTGTCTAATACGGCGAAAAGTACGGTATTCATGAATAACAGCCTCAAGGTAGAAGCTGTTCCTCAGTCTAGTGGTTCTACACTTAATGCTCCTCAACCTCCTTCCTGAGCGGAGTGGGGCAAAAAGTGTATGTGCTGGGTGAGTGGGGTCCTTCATGATTCTGTGAGCTGATGCCAATATGTGATTTTTGTATAGCTCTGACTGACTGATGAAGATTTTCTTTTAACAAACACAAACTCATATGCAGGTTTTTTATTTTAATTAATATCGTTCATTTATCAACTGGGAGTGGTGGCACAGAGGTTAAGAAGGTGAGCTTGTGATTGGAAGATTGCCGGTTCAAGCCCCGATACTGACAACATCAAAAATGTGGGTGAGATAAGTGAAGCAGTCACACCTGTCTCAACCCACATCTGCCCCTCTCTGGGCCCTTGAGCAAGGCCCTTAACCCCCACCATCTGCTCCCCCGGGAACCCTAGATGGCCGCTATCTTCTCCACACAGAGGGCTGTGGTAGCTCGGTGGTCTGTGGTTGTGTCAGGAAGGGCATCCGGCATAAAAACAATTGCCAAGTCTTCGTGCGACTAGCTCGCTGTGGTGACCCCTGACGAGAGAAGCCGAAAGAAAAAAATAAAATAAAATCATCCATCAGCTGTAACGAATATTTACCATAAACAGATTTGAACAACTTAGGTTATTCTTTTAAAAGCAGTCTCATCTAAATAAATTAACATCACTAAGATGAGATAAAATAAATATAGGGTCCAGGTGTCTGCACAGAAGCAGTAGTTTAGAATGCAACAGGAAGTTAATAAAGGAATATCCCCTTTTGTGCACCACAGCACAAGTCCTTAAAGAAATGGTTTGCATGTTAGATGATACTGAGAACCACACTTTTATCTTATAAAAACATGACAACCTCAAATGTGCTAAAAGCATTTAACTTCAAGTGTTCAGTTTGCACTTTTGCAAATAAAAACAAGTGCACCATCGTGTAATATGAAATCAAGGCTCCACAGAACGACACCTCAGTAACCACAAACTATTCTTTTTTAAATGAATTATGAACGTGCATAAAAAGACCTTCAAATATTTTTCAACCACAAATAGCATAACACAAAAATGCAACAAGGCAGTTTTATAATCTTGTCAACTAATGCCTTCACTGCAACACTTCAGCATTAGTAGGTTGCTGGTTGTGGACGTCTGTGAGCTCGTGTAGCTAGCATGAGCCTTAGCCGCTTTGCTTCTGTGTACTGGGTCTGTTCTTGATGCAGTCGGCCGGTACCGACTTCAAGCTGATCGTTTGATCTGTCTCTAGTTTGTAGACATTTAGACCTCAACTGTTTTGTTTGTCGTATGAATTTTTCCAACATTTTTCAAAACTCAATGCGTGCAAGCTTCTGTGACTCGTGTGGAAACCGAGAACTTCTGCTGATATTCTTGAACATTTTGGAGACTCCCGTGCGAATGTCGTTCACTAACTTGTCTCCATCGTTCACAGCCCAGAGAAAATGGAAATGTGTTGTAGCTGAATAGTCAAATATTTTGTAGCTGTGGTATTTCGAGTGTTCAGAAAGGCACAGATGAAGGACAGGATGTGGAAAGAGGCGGCCCTTTATGTTTTTAAACACAACTACTGTATTATAAAGTCAGGAACGGAACCGAACTCGGTGGAAACGGCTCCAGAATCTCCTCTTCTTTCTCTGACTTTAGTTGTTTTATGTTTCGTTTTGTCAGGATTGTACAGCAGTTTCTTGCTGGTCTCTTTGCCAACTCTGGGGTTCCTGGCTCGCCTCCTCTGTCGTGGTAAGAGCTTAACAACATGTCAGTAACATCCTGCTGCCTCTTCAGTGCTTTTTGTCTTTAACTGGGTCTGTCTGTGTCTCCAGGACAGGGATGCTTCACTCCAACCCAGGAGATTATGCATGGGGGCAGGGGGGGTTGGACGCCGTCATAACTCAGGTGAGCTACAAAAACTACAGAGCTCCTCGAGTGTCTCTCGTTTGTCTTGACCTGACGGGTGTTTGCGTGTTTAGTTACTCGGTCAGTTGGAGAACACCGGACCTCCTCCAGCAGAGAAAGAGAAGATATCTTCCCTTCCAACCGTCAGCATCACTCAGGAACAAGCAGGTCAGTCGCTCCTCTGCACCGTTTCCTTTTTTCACCGTCTCACCAGGTGTCTCTTCAGTCCGGGACGTCCCGACTGCAGCTGTGTGATGATTGAAGTTGTCAGACCCGCTGTATGTAAATGAATTACTTCATCCAGGGGTGCCCAACCTTTTTTGAACCAAGGGCTACTTTTGAAGTTGGCAGTTTGCCGAGGGCTACTCGTCCAGTCTCGGTATCAAAAAACATAATTTTTCATCTCTCTACTCCTCACTTCTTTAAAGTAAATAAAACAGAACGTAATGTGTTGCTAGTTTTATTTAATTAAAGTATTTTATCAAAGTAAAAGAACACAATATTTGAAAAGCACACCATATTTTTTAAAGAAACGAATAAACAACTGAACTGAACAATATAAAACTCCCTCATTAACACACTAACTATTTACAAAAAGTTACAAAGGTGCAGATTTACAAATCTCCAACAATTTCAAATCTCAATAAAACCTAAATATCAAAACTAGGCAGCTGCTCTGTGCAGCAGGATGGTGTGTCATCTGCAGGTGCTGAAGTCCCTCACTGGTCCAGAATGCTGGCTTCAAAGGGCCATTCAGAGTTCCACCTGGTTATAAGACAAGACACACACACACACACATTAGGTACAGAAAATGAAGGGCACACCCAAACTGCAAAATAAATAAATAAATAACACTAGCTAGCTAGCTAACTAGTCTGGTCTAAAATTTAATAAAAAAACAACATACAGACACATTGTGACAAGTCTATAGGAGACAACTTTTTATGCAAGCTGTATAAAATAAATGTGTCTCTACCTTAGTGGGACTTCTGACATTGAGAGGAGGCCAGTGTCTCATAAGCGGGGCAGTATGAGGTGGTTGCGAGGCGCAGGCAGGTCTCCAGATGATCATCAGTCATTGTGGATCTGGTTTTGGACTTGATGATTTTCATGTGTGAAAAAGCAGACTCACACAGGTAGGTAGATCCAAAAAGTGCTGTTAAGTTCAAAGCACATCTTCGGATGTTAGGATACTTTTCTTCTGACAGCAGACTCCAGAACTCTCCATTCACGCCAGGTGATGCTCTGGATTTGATCCCAATGTCATTTTGCAGAGTCAACACCTCATTTTCAACACCAGAGCTGTCCAGCTGAAACACGGACACCAATTTGGACACAATGTCATCCACATCAACATTTCCAAAAGGATAACACATGTAGCTGGTAACAGGCTCGATGGAGGAAAAGTCATTAAATCGTCTCTCAAATTCTGCTGAGATGCTCTGAACCTGCTTAGAAAAGTGTGCACTGTCCAGTTGTGTGACCTCTTTCCCTTGGCGCTGTAGCTCTGCCTCCATGTGTGGGAAGTTTCGCAGGTCCCTGCGTTGCAGCCGACTTGTGAGCAGTTGCAGCCTGCTTTTGAAGGTGCTCACAGAACTGATCATGTGAATTATGTTTTTGTCCTTTCCCTGAAGCTCCAAATTCAGTTCATTGAGCAGGCTGGTGAGATCTGTGAGGAAGGCTAAATCCAAAAGCCACTGGGTGTCCTCGAGTTTTGAATGTCCACCATGACCTGACAGCTTCAGAAAATCCCTGATCTCAGGCAACAGCTCAATGAATCTGGCCAGAAATTTACCTCTGCTTAGCCACCTGACGTCCATGTGCAGCAGCAGGTCTGTGTGGTCTGCTCCTGCCTCCTCCAAGTGAGCCCGGAACAACCTCCTCTGCAGACTCCTGGCCCTTATAGAGCACACAGTTTTCATGGCAACATCCATCACTTCCTTCATGTTTAAAATCTTCCCACACAGGGCCTGTTGGTGTATGATGCAGTGATAGTTCAAAATGTCTGGGAAAGCATCATTCTGCTTGCAGAGTGCAACAAATCCACTGGTGTGACCGGTCATTGCTGGAGCGCCATCAGTTGTTATAGAAATTAGTTTATAGAGGGGCAAGTTGCTTTTATTAACAAACTCCATAAACACATTAAAAATATCTTCTCCTCTTGTGTGTCCCTTCAAAGGCAAGATGGTGAGCAGCTCCTCTTTTGCACTCATGTCTGCAAAGGCCATTCTGATAAAAACACACAGCTGTGCTGTGTCCACCATGTCTGTTGACTCATCAAACTGAAGAGAGAAACACTCACATTGTTGCACGTTCTTTTTTAGCTGCTCCTCCACATCCACAGCCATTCCCTCACATCGTCGTGTCACTGTTTGTCTGGACAACTGCATGTCTTTAATAGCAGCTACGATCCCACTTTTATTTTTAAAATCGTGAAAAAGTGCATCTGCAGCCTCAATAAACGCTTCTTTCTAGGGATGCACCGATACCAGATTTTTGAAAACCGAGTACAAGTACAAGTACTTACATTAAAGTACTTGCCGATACCAAGTACCGATACAAGTACTAATTAATATATTTTTTAAATCATTCTAATTAACTTAAACTGTTTATTTTCATTAGACACTTCAAACATAAATAAACAAAGTACATTACTACAGTATTGGTAATCTGTACAGGGCTTAAAGTGAAAAAAAATCCTGAGCCTGAAACTTTTTTGTGTTGTTGATCAAATAAAATCGTAACATTTTGCCAACGTTTATTAAAAATGCTCTCTGAAAAGTGCAAACTGTTTTTAAACAATTCAGCTTCAAGTAACAAGCAAGTGTATTTTAAAGGGTTAAACATCTATGTTTACCTACATAAGTAACTTGATTCAATAACTACTGTAGTTTAGAGAGCAACAAGTCCAGTTGAATGCATGCAGCTCAAAAACCTGTTTTATTTAACTACAGATTTTATTATTTTATTTAACTTTACTTATTCATGTTCCCCAGATTGAAAATCAACCTTCTTATTTCAGCTGTCACCCCAGCTGTCACTGAACTCCGTTCAATCCTGCAGAAGGAGCCTCCGTCAGAAAGGAGGGGAGGGGGGATTGTTTATGTGTTCAGCAGTGTGTGTGTGTGTGTGTGTGGGGGGGGGCTGCGCTTTGATTCGCTGCACCCCCCACATCAACACGAAGAGTCCTGCAGCCAAACGGAGTTTGCTGCAGCTCACGCCTCAAAAACACACGCGCGCACACACACAGAAGACCTGCACCTTGCGCTCTGTCGCTCGAAAGGGAGGACTCAGCGGACACACAGGAGGAGAACGCCGCGGTGCGTCAACCATAAACACAGAGGCGACACTGTAAACGCATTTCGCCGCACGGCACAGTGCACGCGCAGCGCGCGCGCTCCAGCCTGCGGACCAAAGCGCGAGTCTACTCAGCCTTCAGAGGAGGAGCAGACACACAGGAGGAGAACGCCGAAGCCGCACGGCTCAGTGCGCGCGCAGAGGCATTTTATTTTTTTGTACAAGTTTGGACATACTTTCAGGGCTTAAAGAATGTCCAAACTTGTAAAAAAAAAAAAAAGTTTTACATTTGAACTCTTACATAGTCAATGAAATGAAATGAAACTGGTATCGGGTCCTGTAGTATCGGAGCCCTTTTATGAGTACGAGTACGAGTAAACGCACATGGTATCGAACCGATACCCGATACTGGTATCGGTATCGGTGCATCCCTACTTCTTTCATAACCTCTCCATCACTGAAAGACTTCTTATGTTGAGCCAGGATGCGGCTAACACGGTAGGAGGCGATTGTAGCTGCCTTACCTTTCGTGCTGGGCCGAGTGAAGATCGATTGCTGTGCTGCAAGCTTGTTTTTTAGCTCCCGCACTTTGTGAGTCCGTAAAGAACTTTTAGGAGGGAAATCTGCATCAAAACGTTTGTGCATCGTCTTGAAATGCCGCTCCAAGTTGCACTTTTTGGGCAAGGCAACGCTCGAATTACAGATGAGGCAAATAGACTTTGAATTAGAATAAACAAAAAAATAATCCTCCTCCCATTCTGTGTGAAAATAGTAAGTTTTCGTTTGCTTGTTCGCTAGTTTTCCTTCCATGTTTACTGCGTACTGACATTCACTCCACAGCGCTCTCACGTACCGATAGCTCCACTGCTGAACCTAAAGTCTCGTCAGTCACCGCACCCAAAACTCGCGAGACTGTGTCTGTGAGCATACAAGATGGGGAGGGCTGAGGAAAGCGTTGCTGCGCATTGGCATATAGTCATTCCTCCCTCCACCCCTTCGGCCGGAGTTACCCCAAAAATACACTACATGCGGTCCGGCTCCGCCCCGCTCCGCAGGTCGCAGCTGAGCGAGTCCAATTTCCACTTCCTCCGCTCCGCTCAGGTCTGCCTGGATGCGCCGCTCCGAGACGCATGCGCGGGAATTGCGAGATCGCGCGATAAATCAAGTGATAAATAAGTAAGTCAGAACAAAACAATTCATTCGGTGGAAGAAGGAGAACAACAGTAGAGACTGCTGCCTTGATCTTCTCTCGTAAATGAGCGACAGGACATGGTTTGAGCAACAGGAAGTGATGTATTACATTTCAGAATAAAATACTTTATTTATTTATTTATTTCTTGTATTGCGTTTGTAGGCGTAGTCATAAATGATAGTTTGACAGCATTTTTGTACAAATAAATCCGTATAGAGCTAGGATTAGTCCGCCCGTGGTGATTTTATTTTGTAAATACGGAAGTTGTGCTCGTTCCTTTTCCTGTTGGTGCGACGTAATCTTCAAAAGTTGACTCCGGCACAGCTCCGTCATCCGGCAGAAATAGAAAAATTTCTAATTTTGACGGACTGCCGTCCGCTCTCCGCAGCTCGCCGCCGCCGTGCGGAGCCAGTGTAAACTCTGTCATTGATTATAATGGGTGCGTATTTGCTGCGGAGGTCGGACCGGAGCAGGGCGGAGCCGTAACGCATGTAGTGTATTTTTGGCGTCTGAGCAGCGGAAATGTCACCTCCACCACTTCTGCCGGAGTTAGAATGAAGCTTAGCAGCGGACATTTCACCTTGTTAACAGCTGAGAGCCGGCTCGTCAGCTGTTAGAGCAAGGTTGAGCTTCGCGGGCGACTGGGAACCAGCTGGCGGGCGACCGGTCGCCCGCAAGTGACTGGTTGGGCACACTTGATTTAGGCCGTTGACTTTCACCGATCCCAAGCTTGATGTCAGGGCCTCACTGTGGGCTATGAAGCATAAAGTGGGGGTCAATGATTGTTTACTTTAACCAAAGGCATATAGGGGTGCACATTATTTCTAAAAACAATGGATAATTAAAAAGCAGTTCTTTGAATATAATAATTTCAGTTTAACCTATTAATCCATCAATTTGAGACAAATACGTTTAACAATAACAAGCTTTACGCTCGTATTTCAGGTTTATTTATTTATATCCAACTGTTTTGGTTGTGTTTCTGCACATAGAGTGTGTTTTCTCTGTTAAAATGAAGTTCAGAGCTCCTTTGTGAAACATCTGTTATGTGCTCAGAAAAGTCCCCTGGATTCAGTACATTAACGTCTGCTGTGGTTGTGTTGCTGCATGCAGTGACCTCTAAACCCACGGGTAGGACAAAGTGCCCGTTAACCTTGGAAGTGTCACTCGCTTGTTCCAATAAGTCCTTTAGACCTTTTTTCCTTTCTGTTGTTTCACTAATGATCTCGTATGTGAAGACAGTGTTGTTTTTGAATGGCTGGCTTGTTGACACAACCTGAAACATTTACCTGTACTTAAAGGCACCGTAAATGTTTTATCTGATCGCTGAAAGTGATCCTACCTCATTCCTACCCTCACCCATGGTCATGAGCTCTGGGTAGTGACCGAAATAATGACATTGTGGATACAGGCGGTTGAAATGAGTTTCCTCTGCAGGGTAGCTGGACTCTCTCTCAGAGATAGGGTGAGAAATTTCGTTATCCTGGAGAGACTCTGAGTAGAACTGCTGCTCCTCCACGTTGAGAGGAGCCATGTCGAGGTGGTTCGTCAGCTAGTAAGGATGACCCCTGGGCTTCTCCCTAGGGAGGTGCTTTGGGCATGTCCGACTTGGAGGAGACCCTGGGGAAGACCCAGGACACGCTGGAGAGACTGTCTCTTGGATGCCCTGGGAACGCCTTGGGGTCCCCCCCTCCCCCAGAAGAGGTGGCTGTGTAAAGAGATGTCTGGCCTCCCTCTTCAAGCTGCTGCCCCTGCAACTCAATTTCAGAACAAACAAGCGGAAGATAATGGATGGATGGGGCCGGGCGTTTGTGTGGATGGATTGAAACCTGTCTTTTCTCCCTCAGACTGCTGCATGGAGTGTCCAGTGTGCAAAGAGGACTTTGCGGTGGGAGAACCAGTCAGACAGCTACCCTGTAACCACTTCTTTCATTCAGACTGTATAGTACCGTGGCTGGAAATGGTGAGTCACAAGAGATGGTTGAACATTTCACACCAAAACCATGTCCTCTGTGGTGTTTTTAGTTTTCTTCAAAGTGTGGGCAACGTTTAAACACGTTTTGCTCAGAAAATTAATACAGAAATATCAGAGGAATTGGTTTGATAACTTGTTGCTGATTTAAAAAAAAAAAACAATCTGGATTTCTGAGTGTTGACTGCACAGATAATTGAGTATTTTATTTTGTTAGTCATGCAGTTAAGTGTCTGCCAATTCATTTAGAAATAAAACATAATTAACTCTTTCACTTTACGGTAATCACATCATAAAAGATAATCTTACTTTTTAATTTTATTAATGCATCAAATTGTAAGAGGTTTTTGCTCAAAATCATGTTAAATGAAGTAGAAGCTGTTGAGTAATCAGCTTTAATGTTTAAAATTTGTATAGATTTACTTCTGTATTTCACTAAGTCGCATCTAAATAATAATAATAATAATGAATTTAATTTGTAACACACTTTTCATTAACAAAAATCTCAAAGTGCTACAAGGTGCAACTAAAAATAATGATCAAATTAAAACAAGCGATAAAATCAAGTAAAATCAATGATAAAAGAACAACAACAAAAAACTAATAATATCAACTAAAATCAGAGATAAAATCATGTGGATTTCACTAAGTCGCATCTAAATAATAATAATAATGAATTTAATTTGTAAAACACTTTTCATTAACAAAAATCTCAAAGTGCTGCAAGGTGCAACTAAAATTAATGATCAAATAAAAACAAGCGATAAAATCAAGTAAAATCAATGATAAAATAACAACAAAAAACTGGAATAAAATTAACTAAAAACAATGATAATATCAACTAAAATCAGAGACAAAATCATGTGGAGGTAGAGTAGGCTCGCTTAAAAAGAAAGGTCTTTAAAGCTCTGCTGACATCATCTTTTAACTTTCCATAAAATGGCACAACATATATATATATTAAGATTGACCTCTGATCGTTTTTGCTAAAACAATGTGAAATTAATGAAAATTCCTCTCCAAAATAGTTTAAAATTAGCGCCGTTTTTTTACACGGTAAATTCGGGTTTTTCCGGTCACGTGATTGTGACGTCAGATACAGATCTCTGCTCCAACGGCACATTTAATACAATGGAGAAAGATACAAACGCATCCGTCGAATTTAGCCATTTAAAACTTTAGATTTTAGCGATTTGGCTTCAGTTCGTGAAGAAGTTATTTTGAGTGATAAACAACAAACAGCAAGGTTTCTTTTGTCCGTGTTGCTTTTTTTTTCAGGAGAGGTTTCACATACATGAAGTGAGCACCAGATGTCAGCAAAGCAGAGCAATCTACAGTGCTCTGTAAGAGTTATCACGATAGCTTTGCTGACATCTGGTGCTCACTTCATGTATGTGAAACCTCTCCTGAAAAAAAAAGCAACACGGACAAAAGAAACCTTGCTGTTTGTTGTTTATCACTCAAAATAACTTCTTCTTCACGAACTGAAGCCAAATCGCTAAAATCTAAAGTTTTAAATGGCTAAATTCGACGGATGCGTTTGTATCTTTCTCCATTGTATTAAATGTGCCGTTGGAGCAGAGATCTGTATCTGACGTCACAATCACGTGACCGGAAAAACCCGAATTTACCGTGTAAAAAAACGGCGCTAATTTTAAACTATTTTGGAGAGGAATTTATTAATTTCACATTGTTTTAGCAAAAACGATCAGAGGTCAATCTTAATAATAATAATAATAATGAATTCAATTTATAATGCACTTTTCATTAATAAAAATCTCAAAGTGCTACAATGTGTAACAAGGTAAAGGTAAAAAATAAAACAAGT
>JBBPBX010015851.1:27158-48890 GCA_038048925.1 Garcialebias charrua
GCTTAATGTGATTTTCAAATGTAAGATGACAGTCCATTGTTATTCCAAGATTTGTAACCGAGGTGGAGAGGGGGATGTATTGTCCAGAAAAGGAAATTGTTGTTATAGTTGTTGCTTGTACTTGGTGAGGGGTGCCAGTCAGTATGGCCTCAGTTTTGGAGCAGTTTAATTGAAGAAAGTTCCGATTCATCCATGCCCTTATTTCCTCCAGGCAGGTAGTTAGGGCAGTGAGTGAAGATGGAGATGACAATGGTGATGATGATGATGCTCCAGTCCTGATGTAAAGCTGTGTATCGTCTGCATAACAGTGAAAAGAAATGCTGTGCTGATTAATAATTTGACCTAAAGGCAGCATGTAAAGGGAAATAATAATAATAATAATGAATTCAATTTATAACGCACTTTTCATTAATGAAAATCTCAAAGTGCTACAAGGTGCAACAGAATTAAATGTCAATAAAACAAGTAAAAAAAAACAAGTAAAATCAATAACAATATCAACTAAGATCAAAAGTAGAATCATGAGGAGGTAGAGTATGCTCGGTCGAAAAGAAAGGTCTTCAAGCCGGGAGAATAGCAGGGGCCCTAGAACTGACCCTTGAGGGACACCACAGGAGACACGGACAGTCTGGGAAGTGGCATTGCCAAGACTAACACATTCCAGCCTATTGGAGAGGAAAGATTTAAACCAGTCCAGGACAGTGTCACAGAGACCGACCTCCACATGAAGACGGTGGAGGAGGATACTATGGTCCACAGTGTCGAAAGCTGCAGTGAGGTCAAGGAGGACAAGGATGGAGGGAGAACCAGCATCAGCAGCCATGAGGACATCATTGGTAACTCTCATGGTACATTCAGACCGAACAGCGTTTCAACTTCCAAAAAGCTCATCACGCACGCAAGTGGACGCACTTGGTGTCCAGACCTACTTGGACCAGAACGCCAGAACGCGAAACTGCTGCGGGGTGTGTGGGAGGAGCTTACCGGTATACCGAGTCCTCCTCACTGCACTCCGCCAGGCGAGGAGCTTTTTATTTCTGTCTCTGTGGAGCAGACTTGACTGGTCGTGAAGGACTTGTCGCGAACACACAGCTACAATGAGTTTCTCTTCCATAGTACACGACCTCGCGGGTCTTTTCTGTGTCCCACAAACAATACGTCACATAGTGCGCGCGCCCCCTCGTTTCCGCGTCACATAGGGACTCTCCCCCTCTCTTCTCCCCCTCTCTTCTCCCCCCGACTCTCCCTGATTGGTTGACACACCAACCAATCAGGTAGAGTTGAGCGGCGTTTGAAAGTTTGAACGGCGAAATCTTCAGCATGGTGAATGCGTGGTTTGGAGGCTGAAGCCGGTTCACGTGCACGGAAAACGCTTTCCAGCACGCTCAACACGCACGCAACGTGACGCCCGACGCCAAGACGCGGCTGGAAGCGCGTCCCCCATTGACTTTGCATGTAAACTGGACGCTCCTGCCGTTGAAACGCTGTTAGGTCTGAATGCACCATCAGCAATGCAGTCTCAGTACTGAGCTGCATGGAAGCTAGACTGAAACTTCTCATACAGGGAGTGTTGTTGTAGGTGGATCTGCAGCTGAGCAGAAACTGCTTTTTCCAGCACTTTAGACAGGAATGGGAGGTGGGAAATTGGACGGTAATTAGAAAGAACATTGAGCGAACTCGTCCTAGAGCTTTCGAGATCCAGGCATCAAACTCGGTCAGCACAATATTGAGGCATTGAAGGTCAAAAGTTGTTAAAAGTTTTTTCCTATGGCAAAATTTGTGGGCGTGGCCAAGCCTCAAATCTGGCCATTCTCCATGAAACATCAAGCTGGAATAACTTCCCAATATAAGCTCCCAGCTGCACCAAACTCACTAAGATCGATACTTGTCCATCCCTCGACAGGACTGCAGTCCAAGATGTAGTGGGCGTGGCCTGATTCTTCCACAGCGCCCCCTAGAATATATTTTAAAAATCAGCCCCCAGCCATGCTTTATCCCAGAAATATGAAACGTGGTACACATGTGTACATTGTCAGGACCTACAAAAAAGTCTCTTGGAGCCCTGGTCCAAAACTAACAGGATGTCGGCCATTTTGGGTCAATGAAACATGCGGTTTGGGAGGCCAATAAATCAATATACAGTACCGTAACATTCATCAGGAGAGGGGCTTTGAGGTTGAAGGCCAAACATTCAAAAGAAGAAAAGTCCTGAGAAGCCAGATGAGATAATTTTAAATTACTGCGATAAATTACAGCCAGACCACCACCGCGGGCAGTGCAGCGGGCTCTCTGCAGATAACTGTATCCAGAGGGACACATTCAGAGAACTGTACACATCTGGTTGATGCCATGTTTCTGTAAGGCAGATGTTCTTCTCCAGAATATGATCATGAATTAGACATGATTTGTTGGATAGTGATTGCACATTGAAAAGTTCTATTTTAATACCAGTTGGAGTAGAAGCCTTTAGAAGAGGTTTAAGCAGACTGAAGTCTACTCCACGTTTTCCTTGCCACTTCGTGCGCTGTGGACTACAAAGGACTACAGACGCAGCGTTCTGATGACGTAATCAAGGTGCGACACGTCTCGTAGACCAGACAGAAGGGATGGCTTGCCAAAATAAACAGATTTCTTCAGAGAGCCTCTATGGTTATAACGAGGTTTACGCAGAAGACCCAGTTGTTTTATGGTGGAAACAGAAGGTAGAATGGAGCATTTGTTAAGTCCAATCAGCTGGGAAGCGGAGTAGGTCAACATCGACGAGCCAGCCAAGCCGGGGGAAGCTAGCACAGAGCTAGCCGCTAACAGCAGACCCACGGCTCCGAAAAAAATATCCAAAAAGCAGTGTGATGTAATCCACAGCATAGCTTGAAGAGTAGCACAGGATACAGAACAGTCCAGACGACAAAGGAGGTTGACAGAGGCAGCAGGTAAGCACAACAATAATTGCAGCTAGTTCTCCAAGCAAAGTTCGTGCTGCCGTGCTGGAGTTGACAGCCCAAAATTACGGTTAGGAAGTGCTAACTAAGCTGTCCGTATAAGTCCTTGATTGATAAACCACTGAACAAAATAAGTCCAGATAAATGTCCACTAATATGGCAAAAGCAAAATAACTTTTTAGCGCGGAGAAGCGGCGAACATACAGCACCAGCGTCCTCTCCACCACTGCAAAACTTACCTCTAAACCCCCTGCTGGAGGGTTGAAGGTACAAAATCCAACATTAAAAAAGTTTATCCTATATCAAATGAAGCCGCCTGAGTTCACCACAGAACTTTTTCCAGATATATTGAATGTAATTCTGAAATGCGGGTACGCACTCGGTGTAAACAAAGCGCTCAGCAGAATCTCTGAACGCCACGTGGATGCTCGAGTCACGTGATGGACCCACATCACTGGCCGTAGTCTGCATTAGTGAACAAAAAATGCGGTAAGTTCGACATTCGACCTGTTTTTAGCCTTTTCGGCTGTTTCCGTAGCTTAACAAACGTGGTTTTTAAGGTTTGCTTAAAAATCCAAACACATTGAGCAGATAGTTTTATTTTATGAGTTTTCTGTGTCGGCTTCGTGGCTTTGAGTATTTTATCTTCATCCTGGAGATGTTGGTGAAAATGTGACTGTTCTGCAGGAAGCTAACGTGTGCGTTTTGTTCTGTGGCGCTGCAGCACGACACGTGTCCAGTGTGTAGGATGAGTTTGAACGGAGAAGACAACAGCAGCCAGACCCCCTCAGAGTCCCCCTCACTCTCCACGGACCCCCGCACACAGGAGAGATGGTCCTTTTGAGACGCCCGCCTCCCTCATCTTCCCGTCTCCATCCTCACGTCCCACAGAACGCTTCAGTTTTCCTCCGATGCAGTCATCATAATCTGACTCTTTGTATGTTCAGGTTGTTTTGAAGCCTTCTTTTGTTCCAGTCATGCACCCGAAACGGACGTCTTAACAAATCGTCGTGGTTTGATTTCCTTTGTTAACCAGAGTAGATCGATGTTCTTCTCACCTGAAGTAAGCTCCTAAACGAACTGCTGGAAACCAAAATCATGGGAAACGACGTCAACCCCAAACATTTAGAGTTGGAACATGAACACCTTTTACTTTTTGTCGGGAAGTATTTTATTTTGTCTTTTTTTTATGAATTGCTCCTCCAAAGTAAAAGGAGCTCATGTTGTCAACACTGTAGTGTTAATAAATATTTTTTAGGACAAACGAAAAAAAAACTTCACCCAGTCTGAATTTCAGTCTTGTTTGTCCCCTCCCGGTGTACATATTACAAACCGATGACGTCCCTCCATTTTAGTCCGCTCATGACTGTTTGAACATTTTGATTCACTTTTAATGTAAATAATTTTAGTTCATCAATTTAAGGTTTGCAAAGTAAACAAACAGAACATTGGAAATGGCAATGCAAATGTGAAATACCTGGTTATCAAACTGTATATTATAAATATGAAACTGTCTATGATGTAATAAATTGACAAAAAAAATTGACTGAACTTTTCTTTGCTTACAGTAAATTTATTAGTGTTTTTTAAAAAGCAACAATAATAAAAGTATTTACAAATTTTGTTCATTATCGAAGTGACAAGAATGGCTGAAGTGTTTATTTTAATTAGCTTTAATTAAAAAAAATCTTGAGGTTTTTGTTGCGCGGCAGACAAAGCTGAAATGATAAAGTGCTTGTTAGCTTTGGCAAAGACAACCATCCAGTGTGCATTTTTTATTATTGTTGCTCACAGTGTTCAGTGTGTGCTTCTGTGCTGGAGCCCAGTCAGTGCGTGTTCCAGGCGAGCGTGAGCAGCGACCGGGCCGGAGCCACGCTGGGAATGTAACCCACATCTGGATCCCAGACGTCAAACTGGATCACTGACCCAGACCTAAAAAAACAGTTCAGTGTTATTTACAGATCAAATGGCGTTGAGCGCAGTCATTTCAGGTTGTGTTGGCGCTTGATGCTGAGGGCGACTCTCAGCTACTACCACACCAAGTGTCAGCTCAACATTTGGAACTCTGGTATAGTTGTGGGCGACAACGGTACCTGTTGAGAACGACGAGCACCACTGACCCGTCCGGTCTGACGAAGGCGGCGAATTCCAGCGGCGTGTCTCCGCTAGCCGACACCCCCACCCTCTGGGACCCCTCCCACAGGAACTTGCTGAGCAGAGATCACAGATGAGGGTCTGATGAACGCTGTGAGCAAAGATCGCTCGGGACAAACGGGCAGCTACCTGAAGTGGGCCATGCTGTAAAACGTCGGCTGCTTGTAAAAGACGTCGCGCTCTGCGTCCACTATGATGGGGCTGTCCACAAAGTTCTTGACCCAGTTTGGTCCACCGGTCCGGTCCAACGCCAGGTTCCAGTCAGTCCATCCCACAACGTAGTTATTCAGGTCCTGAAAAGAAGAAAATGGCCACAAGTTCAGGATCCACCACTTCATGAGATTTAAAACTGCAGCAGGATGTGAAAAAGTGTTGATCTGGGGTTTATGTAGACGCCACGGGACAAAAGGTCCACATGGATCAAGTTCTTCCTGGTTCTGGATATGTCTCTAGTCCGACATGAATGGAAAGAGTCCAATTTCCCTTGAGTGAAAGTGAAGATGACACTGGTTCTGCAGGCGGTTTCTGTTGACCCGCGTGCAGCAGGGTGGAACATCTCAGCTGAGCTGCAGCTTGTCGGACCTCAGCCGCTTCCCCAGATCGGACTAAACGGGCGAACGCCTCGGATGTGCAGGAGGAGAACGCCTCACCTCTAGAATGTCGTGCGCGTACTGTTCCGCCCTCTCCCAGCTGCCCAGCTTCACTCCTCTGTCTGCTGGGATCCAGCCGGCGCAGGCCTCAGTGCCGAACAGGTAATACTCCGGGTACAGGTGATGGGTGGTGCCCAGAGTCATCGCCGCGGGGACAAAACTGTCAAAGTACCAATGGACTGCCACGCCGTGAACGTACCTCGCTGCATGAACATCACCGAGAACCTGGAGGGGAAAATGAAAGGCCTTGAATTCCTCAAGAGCACAATGACCTCATCACCTGACTGGAAAACAAACAAAACACGACAATGGGCGGTGCCGTGAGTCCAGTTCAGTTAAAACTAATCTGATGTAAAATAATTTAACAGCACATTCCAGACCCGACTCTGCCTAAATCTACAAAATAAGATAAGAATAAACATTAGGATAAAAAACTGTTTTAACATTTAAAAATAACAAGTATGCATTACAAACCAGATTCCAAAAAAGTTGGGACACTAAACAAATTGTGAATAAAAACTGAATGCAATGATGTGGAGATGGCAAATGTCAATATTTTATTCGTAATAGAACATAGATGACAGATCAAAAGTTTAATCTGAGTAAATGTAACATTTTAAAGGAAAAATATGTTGATTCAAAATTTCAGTGTCAACAAATCCCAAAAAAGTTGGGACAAGTAGCAATAAGTGGCTGGAAAAAGGAAATTGAGCATATAACGAACAGCTGGAAGACCAATTAACACTAATTAGGTCAATTGACAACATGATTGGGTATAAAAAGAGCTTCTCAGAGTGTCAGTGTCTCTCAGAAGCCAAGATGGTAAGAGGATCACCAATTCCACCATTGTTGTGCAGAAAGATAGTGCAGCAATACCAGAATGGTGTTACCCAGCGTAAAATAGCAAAGACTTTTAAGTTATCATCATCAACCGTGCATAACATCATCAAAAGATTCAGAGAATCTGGAACAATCGCTGTGCGTAAGGGTCAAGGCCGTAAAACTCTACTGGATGCTCGTGATCTCCGGGCCCTTAAACGTCACTGCACCTCAAACAGGAATGCCACTGTCAAGGAAATAACAGAATGGGCTCAGGAATACTTCCAGAAAGCATTGTCAGTGAACACAATCCACCGTGCCATCCGCCGTTGCCAGCTGAAACTCTACAGTGCAAAGAGGAAGCCATTTCTAAGCAAGCTCCACAAGCTCAGACGTTTGCACTGGGCCAGGGGTCATTTAAAATGGAGTGTGGCAAAATGGAAGACTGTTCTGTGGTCAGATGAGTCACGATTTGAAGTTCTTTATGGAACACTGGGACGCCATGTCATCCGGACCAGAGAGGACAAGGATAGCCCAAGTTGTTATCAACGCTCCGTTCAGAAGCCTGCATCACTGATGGTATGGGGTTGCATGAGCGCTTGTGGCATGGGCAGCTTGCATGTCTGGAAAGGCACCATTAATGCAGAGAACTATGTTCAGGTTCTAGAACAACATATGCTCCCATCTAGACGTCATCTCTTTCAGAGATCTCTTCCTCTTTCATAAAGAGGAAGGTGCGACAAAGAAGGCCCAAGACGATTGAACAGTTAGAGGCCTGTATTAGACATGAATGGGAGAGCATTCCTATTTCTAAACTTGAGAAACTGGTCTCCTCTGTCCCCAGACGTCTGTTGAGTGTTGTAAGAAGAAGGGGGGATGCCACACAGTGGTAAAAATGGACTTGTCCCAACTTTTTTGGGATTTGTTGACGCCATGAAATTTTGAAACAACATATTTTTCCCTTAAAATGATACATTCTCTCAGTTTAAACTTTTGATCTGTGATTTGTGTTCTATTCTGAATAAAATATTAGATGTTGGCACCTCCACATCATTGCATTCAGTTTTTATTCACAATTTGTTTACGGTAGTGTCCCAACTTGTTTGGAATCTGGCTTGTACATAAATGACAGATTTATCCATGCAGTCCATTATCAAATGATCATCTGTAATATCTTATGAAATGTATTTGAAATGTATTTGTCTTTCAAGAAAAGACATTTACTGTATTAGTCTTAAACTTTTTTTTAAAATCTGGATCTGAGTAGCCTGAAGTAAAATCAGGTTATTGCCGTCCTCCAGCGTCTCCACTCTCGGACTCACCACTTGGGCCCAGTGAGGCAGCAGCAGGCGGTTGTCGTCCATGATGAGGATGTGCGTTTGTGGGTAGGATGAAGAGTGCACCGCTGGACCCAAATCCAGAGCCACCCAGTCCCTCTGCTCCTCAGGTGTGAAACCCAGAGCCTGGAAACTGGATTAGGACAAACATGTGTCTCTTTCAGCATTTCAACAACCAAAACATAAAACCTATACAGTACAGTATACAGTATACAGTTAGATTATGAAGTGAACCTGTAGTTCGTCATTTGTCCAGCAGAGGGTTCGTTTCCTGTCGTCAGGGCCCAGAAGGTTAAGTTATATTTGGCATATTCCTCCAGAAACCTGAGCAAAGCAATTTAAAGCACCATTCTGAATAATGTATATTTTATTAAGCAGAGTAAAATAATAATTTGATGTAAATCAGTCTCATCACCTGATGTAGTACTGAGCCCAGGCTTTGTGCTCCTTGCCCCCTGGCTGACCCTTCAGAGAGCCCTTTCCTGTGAGCGCACCGTTAGTTTTCATCCAGGCAGGGGCGCTCCAGGCGCTGGCCAGCAGGGAGAGGGGGTGAGGAGACATGGCCTGGGCCCTCTGCAGGAGGGGAATCTGAAACAAGAAATACAGACGTGAGGAGACGATGGGACAGAAGGTTCCTGTCTGAGCGGACCCATAGAGACCTTCATGTTTGTGTCCTCTGGGGCCAAAGTGAAGTTGTCCAGGTTGTAGTCTCCAGGCGTGTCGGCGTAGGTGTAGAGGCGCGTGGAGAAGTCGCAGCTCGCCATGGGCACGCGCACCACGCTGTAACCGATACCTGTTCAATCACAGAGTTGTTGGTTCAATCACAACCGGAGCCATGCTTAGAAACCTGTTCAGCTCTGAAGTTCTTCTGCTCCAGCTGCACCTGAGAGGACTTCCCTCTGAAACAACAGCTTCAATGACATGCAACACTTTTTACAACTTCTGGAATCTTAGGCAAAAGATCTCATCATGTAAAAAAAGTAAAGATGTGTTGTTGTTTTTTTTTGTCAATGAACCACTGCTGAAGTTTACTACAGACTCAAACTGTAATTATCCCCAAAGAGTAATGCAGTTTGTCCGTTTCCAGATTTCCACATGTGCTCATATGCCTAAAAGCAATAACGACAAACAACAACAACAAAATGCTTAACTAGACTGTTAAAGCTAAAAAAGGGCAGGACACTAGTAACTGAGCGTGAACTTAAACCAAAAGTAACAAAACACTAGGTAAAAGCTAATTGTAAATAAATATGATAAATGTAGCAAATGCTAGTTAAAAGCTAAAAGTAGCAACATGCTAATGGTTGCAAAACTATAGAACAAAAGCTAAAAGTAGCCAAATTCTAGGTAAAAGCTATTTGTAGCAAAACTAGTGAATAGTTTAAAAAGTAAATAAAAGCTAAATGTAGCAAAAAGCTAAGAGTAGCTAAAGCTAAAAGTATGGAACATGTTAGCTAAAAGAAGCAAAACCTGCTTTCTTTAGTTTGTATCCTTTGAAAGTTAAAACAAATGCCATCCATGTAAACAAGTTCACCAAACTAACAGTGCCCACCAGAAGGAAGGCAGGTGATAATGTAGTTGCCTATACTGTATATGTGTTTGTCTATTAGCAAAATATCTCATCAGCCAAAGGACAGACTATGATGGAGCTCTCAGAAAGTAACCATTGCATGTCAGCCAAACTCAAGATGGCCGCATCAGCTGGTTGACGTTCGCCAACACACAAATCGACGTAACTCAGTCAGGTTGAAAGAAGTGCTCAAATTTGACGTGGTAGTAGCTGAGAGTCAGCTAGAGAGTCGTGCATAAGGTTACTTGGAACAAAACAGTAAAAATGTTGTTGTTTTTAAATATGGGATGATCCTAGATTAAAACTATAAAATGTTTTTTATGACCGTTTTATAAGCTGACCCCAGCGTTGTATAAATCACTAGAGGGCCCTCTGGTCATGTGACTCACAGCAGCAACAGCCACGTTTAACAAAATGGTCTGAAGATTGCATTTGGTACTGTCTTTGACTAAACAGCCCTGAGAAAAGGCTGACTACGTAAAAAATGTCAAACATAAAGTAATATATTAAAGGGGACCACAGATGCAAAATTCACTTTTTAATGTTTTTTTTACTCAACTTTGGGTATTTACTTCATAAAAAAACAGTCCTTGTGCCAAAAAAATGCACCCAGTGGTTTATTTACTCTAAGTAGATTTATTTATTTTTGATAAATACACCTGGATTCACACTTCCTGCAGTTATTGACGTCACAAGCCGTAGCCAATCACCTCAAACCTGAGTCCAGCCCCTCACCTAGCAACCCCTGGTTAGGCTCAACCCACTTCTGTATTAAACACATGACTGTTGTTTTTCATGATTTCATCTCATCTTTTGTTTATATGTTCTTAATTTCATGTGTACAGCACTTTGTTGCAGCTGTGGTTTTTTTAAATGGCTTTATAAATAAAGTATAATTGTTATTTTTATGTTTTAGTTCAATTTTTAGTGTATTTGCGATCGCTCCCAACGCGCAGCCGGCAAAAATTAAACGAGCGGACCCCCGGCGTAGGGACCAGCGGCAACGGGACCCTCTTCTGGCGCGATGGAGCGGAGCTTCAACTGTACAGCCTCGCTGCAGCCTCGCAGCAGCCTCGCAGCAGCGAGGACCTTCTCCTTACGGATTAATTTACGGGAGACACTTGGTGAACTTTGTGTTGTCTTGACTGGAACAGCGATAACTCCCAAAATCTCCGCGTGCAACGAGCGGAGCTGGCGAACACCGGAAGAGGAACAAGCTAACATTAGCTCGGATTCGGGTGGTCTCATGCTAAAAGGAGCAGCAAATTGCGGCGCGCTCAGACGGGTTTCGGTAAGTTATCTTAAGCTAGCACTAACAGTAAGTCAAATGAGTAATAAAAAAAGAGCTAATTTTAAAACAACAACACATTACAGATACTGGCTGTTACAGAGGGCGTTAACAGATCGTTGAAGGGCGTGGACTTCAAGAAACCGGTCGTTCAAAACGAAAGTTAAAAATGGCAGAATTAAAAAGGGTATAATTAATTATCTAAGAATTATTTTGTGTATTAAAATGAATTAATATTGTCAAGATAGCACACAGACATAACATAAAAATTTTAAATACCTATATGTGGTCTCCTTTAAATGTATCTATAAATGTTAGAAAATCCAGAAAGCTGTGTCTACTATGAACGTTAGCGATGGAGAAGGAAAAATGTGAACAGGTCTCCTTCCACAGGTAAGCAGATTTTATCTTATTTACCTCAGTGTGAATGTGATCTGGCCTGAACTAAAGCGGATAATATAACCATTTTAAAAGTGCCGTAGTCTATAAAGCCATGTGATGGTTGTTAACTATTGAATTGGCTAGTAGCTTCTGTTTTGCTGTACAGGCTGAATCAAGCTACAATTTAGTACAAATTATTAAAATGTACAAGCTGCCATTTCCTCCGGTAACAAATCATTTTCTACTCACTTTGACTGAATTCTGAAACTGAACCGGTACATTAAACTTAGATGTAGATTAGACACAGATCACTGCAATTAACAGAGCCAACATAAACACAATGTACATGTTAAAAAAGTTTCTAATTCCTCATTGTAAAGATAATTTGTAACACAGATCCAGTTGGGTTTTCTGCTGATTAAACAGCTGCTTTGACTAGGGCTTAATCTGTAAAGCGATCGATGCCGGAACACAAATAGCGAGTGGGACGGCAGAGGATGGTTGGGGGCAGGGGGGTGGGGGTCCTACCCCAGAAAATTTTGAATAAAGTACCAAATATGCAATTTCATGTATTTTGGTGTGTTTTAACAGGTTGTTTACATCTGTTTACACCTACATTTGTAAACACTCCACTTCTGTCAAGCATCCTACCCCCCTGTCCCCACTTACTTGATGGTTTTGAGCTCGACACTGTCCCAGCTCATGGTTGTCCGACTCCACATGTGAATCCTCCAGGCACCTGCCTGCGAGCTCAGCACTTTTAGGGGCAGCAATTTTTTTGGGGCGGGTAGACGCGGGAATGCTACTTGAAGCGGCAGCTCGTATGCTCGTTAAATGGCTGTTGTGTTTAAAATGAGTGTTTATGTAATTATTTTCAGTTTACATGTCCAATATAGGTTTTATTTGTTCCAGTCCTAGTTGTTCATAACTTTATTATTAGTAGGCCTGATAGTTACAGGATCCAAGCAAACATTTACCGGAATGCACCCTGTAAAAAAATAAGAGAGCTCCTGGATCCTGTTCCGGCAGAAGCAGTCTCAAATTAAGACCGCAGTAAAGTTAGTTTTACGTTGGACGTTGGATAGTTGAGCTCCATCGCTTCAGTGGTGTGTTGCTCTCGTTGATCCGATGCCGCACGGCTGACCGAAATCAGACTGCCTGCATCGGATCGACCAGAGCAACACTCCGCTGAAGCGATGGAGCTCGACTATCCACCGTCCAATGTAAAACTAACTTCACCACAGTCAAATTGAGCCTGTTGCCCGTTTTGAACGCCATCTTGGCTTCTCACGTCACAACTGTAAACAACGGGCGGGCTATGAGCAGAGCGCCCTCTAGTGGTTTTACACAAGAATAAAAAGAGAGGAGACTCCTTCCTCACCATCACTGGAGAAGTACTGTTGCAGCAGCTGCTCCTGAGCTCCAGCGGAGAGGGACAGGATGTTGATGGCTGCTGCATCCGTCATGGATCCTCCGAAGCCCCGGATCCTCTGATACTTCTGGAAGGGGACGACGGTCAGCCTGAGGCCTGACACAAACCCATCAGGTCACTCCCGACACCGCCGAACCCGTCAGACATTCATCCAGTGAGCTCACCTGAACCGGTGCCGTTCATCCGAACCTGGACGTGACCCCGGCTGGCCTCCAGCCTGCTGCCCGCCATGCTGCTCAGGTGGGTGGAGAACTGGCCCAGCGGGGGCAGGGGGTCCGACCCGACCCCGTCACAGTAAGTAGAGTTGCACTCACACACCACGGAGTCATGGCCGAAGTTCCTGCTGACACACCTGCTGCTTCCTGAGAGGAGGAACCCGACAGGCACTGTTATTTCTGACCTGGAAACTGGACAGCACGTCAAACTGGGTCCAGTTTGTTACCTGCACCGAGGCTCAGGTGGGCCGAGATGAACACAAGAACCAAAGGAGCACACGAAGGCGCCATTTTATTTATCTGTGCGCACAAAACAGAACCAAACTGTAGGTCGTAGCTGGACTTAAAACCCCGAGCGGGGAGTTTAACTACAGCCATGACCCGTCATTTAACCTCTCACCTTCTTCAGGGGGTTCTAACGGGAGCTCGGCTCGGTTGTTTCCCCTTCAACGGTCACTTCGACCTGCTCCAGTCGTACACACCTGTGGTCCGAACAGCCATGTCCGGTTCGTCCCGTTCCGTTTAGTCTGTTGTGCAGTTTTTCCGGGCGGTCACGTGAGAGGGAAACGATCACGTGACTGTAGTGCTGCAGTGATTAAAGTTGAGCAGCAGGGGGTGCCAGTGAGAGCCACGCAGCGGCTGCACAAACAAACCACACTATCATGGTGAACTCACAGCCTGGAATTTGTTTATGTATTTTGGACTAATAATTACAATTTATTAAGTTAAAAAATGTTTAAAACTATCTAAAGTAAATAAAGTCCAACTGAAAAGTGGTGCAAACCTCTTTCCTTTGAAGCCCCTTCAGAAATGGTAAATGGACTGTAGCTACTTAAAAGAAACGAATTTAGTTCGAGAAGATTCATCAGTCAAAGAATAAGCTCTTGTAACAGATCCCTATGATCAAGTAGAGGCACCACCAGTTCCCCAGAAGAATTGGTGGCCCAGGCCCCCCTTTGGCCCGACTATGGGAAGAAGAACCTCGTAAATATAAGTTTTATTTCAGCAATTAGAATAAAGAAAAAATATTTTCTCCAAAAATAAAAATTAAGCCTAAAATTTAGTCCCAATAAAGACAAGGGGGTCTAAAACCATTACAGGGAACCCTCGACTTACGGCACCCCCGACCTACGGCAACTCGGACTTACGAACGCACTGTAAAATATATATATATTTAAATAAATGAATACATGTACAGTACTGTACAGTCACCAAGCACTTAGCCTATCCTAACACAGTTTTTAAAGATGAAGAGTGAGTTGAATTGTCTCCCTTTCACATAAAGTGAAAGTAGCTCCTTTTATGTGAATGGAGCCTGCTGGGGAGGAGGGAGACAATTCAACTCACTCCTTAACTGTGTTAGGATAGGTTAAGTGCTTGGTGACTTTACAGTACTGTACATGTATTCATTTATAAAAAATAAACATTTTTTTTTTTTTTTGTATAGGATCCGACTTACGTCATTTTCAACATACGAACGGTCCTTAGGTCCAGAACTCGTTCGTAAGTCGAGGGTTCCCTGTATTAGTATGCTGGGGCTAAAGAGGTTATACTTTTTTATTTTTTTACTATATATAAAATTAGGCGAGGACAAGCTTCAATAGCACTTTTCTGAACCTGAAACAGCCTGAAAAAGCAAATAAAGTAAAAGTTTGTGATAATGCTTTAGTAAAATGTACATTCATGATTGTTCTTTTTTTAATTCTCAGTTTTATACATTTATATTTTTCTCTTGCTCACCAAAGTACACAGCAACAAGCAAACCGAAGTGTTTTGAAATAATTAGAAGTGGTATGTCTAAACTTGAGAAAGCTTATTTCTTATTAATGTTTTATTCATCATACGTGTGCATGTTAACATACAGACCACATTAAAACTGGACTGCTGTGAAATTCCAATGTTCTGTTCTGCTCATCACATGATCAGTAATTTATTGTGTAAAACGGGAAACGGCAACATCAGCTGGCAATCTGTAACAAATCTTCAAAGTCCGTTTGGTTCTGGTGTGCCACCCCAGGATTTTCAATGGCCCCCACTTGAATCAACTCCACAAGCAACCACATCATCGAACACGCTGACGATACGAGCTGCGGGTCTGATCCGTAACAACAGGGCATACTGGGAAGAGGTCGCACAGCTCGTGGACTTGAGGAAAATAAACATCTGTGCCTCCCTGCTCAAGCTGCCGACGCTGCGATACGACTTAGGAACAAGAGACATACTTATATATATATATATACACTGTATATATATTAGATCCTTATACTGTATACGGGTTTCTTTTGACACTTTGTTATTGTTATATTTGGATGTAACTGGGACCCTGAGTACATAATTTTGTTCCACCTCATGCGAATGACAATGAACTCGACTTGAAATCCCAGTAAAAGCCAGAACTCAGTCCAGTTGAGAATCTCTGGTCTGACTGTTGAACCCAACTTGAAGGAAAGGGTTCACGTACACAATTACATTAGTAAACACTTTTAATAACAGTGCTTGAAGTTTGATAACGTATTGTTTTAAACTCTTTACATGAACATTTATTATCAAAGCAGCACAGATTTTAAAAAAATTACAGATTACAGACACATGAGCACGTGTGATGGAGCGACGTGTAGAGACGGAACGGTTTCTGTAGCTTTACAAGAAGCCACAGATTTTCTCCAACATAGATGGATTCCTGTTGCTCAGAAAGACGAGTTCTTTCTTGCCGTCCTCCGTTCGACCTGAGGGAAACCAACAACAGTCAGGGCGAAAGCCGCTCTCCCTACAAGCTTTAGAGAAGCGCACACAACGCACGACAACTTACTCTGCGGGTGCTGCAGCCAGTTCCGGTCCAAATAATAAAGGTAACAGTTTTCAAACTCCTCCTCGTTGTAGTTGGGAACAGATACTGGGACGAACGGATCCATGTTGTCGAACCCACTCTGAGGAGGGAAAACACAGATGATAAAACATTAAACATCTTCAGGCGCTGGTTCTGAATACTGGGTCCAGTTACGCAACAAGTTAGTCCAAGTTTACAGGGAATTAAAATATGGAAATAAATTCAGCTACTGCCACTGATGAACATCATTTACTTTAAGAATTAAGACAAAGAGAGGAGTCATTAAAGTGTTTTTAAATATGGATTTACGCATGAAAAAAGAAAACGAGTTAAAGTCCACACAGTCAGGAGTGGCCTTGAGACATTTTTACAAGATGGGATAGGAGTTACAGAATCCCACTTTAAATCTCATTGAATGTTTTTATGAAATATGGGGAAACAAAATTAAATTATGAAACAAGCTCTCAGTATGTGTGGGGGGATGACCCGCAGCTACTAACACACCAAACTTTAGCTCATTATCTGTAAAACTAGCTGAGTTGTAGCCATTTTTGCGTTTCCTAAGGTTCATCTGTGGCAGCCATCTTGAACTGGGTTGACTCCAGAAGGTAGAGTTGTAAAGACAGTTACTTTCTGAAAGGTTCATTAAAATCTGTCAAGTGGTTCAGTAGATATTTTGCTAACAGACAGACACACATTTACATGATTGCCTTTCACCATGAAAGAAGAGCGATTACCAAAATGATAAACTTGACTCAGCAGACTGAATGATGACTCATTTTATAGTTACCGGTAACAGACTTCTGCACTATAAAAAAAGTCCCACTTGCGTCTTAAAAAATTAAAACAGTAAAGTTTTCAGGTATTACTGCTAAACAGCAGGGCTGAAACATATATCAAGACTTAATCATCTCTGAAATATCAATATTGAAGTTGACTGCTATGGTACTGTGCATTTTCTAACTACGGGACAAATTGACTGCGCAAACTGGTTAAGTTCCTCTGAGACAATAAAACTGGTTTGACCAGGAATTACCAGACCAACAATTAACGTTAGAAATAAGAAAAACTAGAGAAAAACTGCATTTCCTGCAAAAATGCAGTGTGAATGTTTATTACAGAAGAACTTGCTGAAAAACAGCTGAAATTAGCCCAAAAAAATGCTGAAACGTAGCTGAAAATGTAGAACAAGTGTAAATCAGCAGGAGAAAGCAGAAAGAACACAAAAGTTGAAATGAGTGCAAAAATGTGGAATTGGCTGAAAAAGCTAATATTAGCCTAAAAACAGCCAAATAGCAGTAGAAATAAACTAAAACTAGCAAAAATAAGCTGAAAGGAACATAACAAGTTGAAATTAGCAGAAAAAATTTAATTAGGTTGAAAGTAGCAGAAATTACCATGAAAAACTTGAATTTACAGGTAGTCCCCGACTTACGAACGAGTTCCGTACCTGCGGGCCGTTCGTAAGTCGAAAATGACGTAAGTCGGATCACATACAAACATTTTTTTTTTAAATATAAATACGGTAAATAAATGTACAGTACTCTACAGTCACCAAGCACTTAGCCTATCCTAACACAGTTTTTAAAGATGAAGGAGTGAGTTGAATTGTCTCCCTTTCACATAAGGGAGCTAGCTCCCTTTATGTGAATGGAGCCTACTAGGGAGGAGGGAGACAATTCAACTCACTCTTTCATCTTTAAAAACTGTGTTAGGGTAGGCTAAGTGCTTGGTAACTTTACAGTACTGTACATTTATTTATTTATTATTTTAAAAAATATACAGTATATATATTTTTAATGAGATGTTTAAATGAGTACCGGTAAGTCCGAAACGTCATAAGTCGGGGGCGTCGTAAGTCGAGGACTACCTGTATATGAAAACTGCTGAAATTAGCAAAGGTATAAAAAAGGTAGCTAAAAAGGCAGAATAAGCTAAAATTAGCAGGAGAAAGCATAAAGAATATGTTTGACCAATTAGGCTGAAATAAGCAGAAATTAGCATAAAAAGTTAGCCTGGCCCTCGCCTTCCTGCACAGCTCTGCTCAATTCTATTTCCCTTCACTGCTCAGTCTGGGACTTCTCCCATAGACAACGATTTCTCCGGCTGATTTTTGACCGGACCAATCAGAGAACAGAAGGGGCGGAGTTTTTGGCCCCTAACCCACGCCCCCACCTGTCCCAGCGCGCAGCCAGCGAGCAGCCGCATGTTCTCATTCAAAGCGATGCAGGACTGTTTTATATGTGACACAAATGTATTAAATTCCCCTTCTTAATCCCTTATCTGGAGTTTTCTTTTGTTTTTTTGGCCAAAAGTCAAGTGATCGCTCCCTCCTCCTCCTCCTCTCCCTCCGCTGAGTTGAATGAGGAAATGCCTCAGGTTGTCACGAGAAATTAAACTCGGGTTTTACGTTGCTGCCCGAGTCCCTGCAGATTTTCTGGTCTTCTGGTGTGCTGGACCAGAGCTCTATGGTTTTATTTTATTTTTTTAGAACGTTTTATTAACATATAAACACAGAATATGCAGCGGCAGCGAGAGAAAATGCAGCAGGAGGCGGAGCTGATGTCAAGTTCACCAGAGCACGGGAAGCAGACCATATATGGCTCTGAGGGGGAGGGAGCAGAATGCTTTTCCCTGTTCAAATTTTTTCTAAGATCCAATGGTTTTGTTCCTCAGCAGAGGCCACGCCTCCAGCAAGAATCGGTTCTCTATAACAGAAAGTCCAGACCCTAGTACGAAGCGAAGGACAAGGGTCTGGTTTTAGCCAGGCTAATAAAAAGTGGAAGTTACAAAAAAAAAGAAAAAAAAGAAAAGAAGCTGAAAAGTAGCTAGAAAATGCAGAAAGAAGCTGAAATTACCAGAAGGAATGGAGAGAGCATATTTTTGCTGAATCAGGATGAAAATAGATTAAATGAATGCAACAAAAGTGGGATTAGCTGAAAAAGCTAAAATTAGCATAAAAACTGCTAAATAGTACCGGTAGTTGCAATAGCAGAAAAAGTTGAAACGTGCATAAATAAGCTGAAAGGAGCATAACAAGCTGAAATGATCAGAAAGAATGTAGAAGAAGCACAAAAATGTTGTAGTTAGCCTGAAAGGAGCACAAAACAGCTGCACAAGCAGCTGAAAAAAGTTTAAATTTGCACAAGGAAGCTGAAGCGGAACAAAATGTGCGAAGGAATGTGCGGACCAGCTCTGTGAGGTGCTGGCTGACATCTTCACCACCTCACTTTCACTGGAGTCAGTTCCCACCTGCCTGAAGACTGCCACCATCATCCCAGTCCCAAAGAGCTCCACAGTGACTGGTCTGAATGACTATAGACCGGTGGCCCTCACCCCGATAGTCGCTAAATGTTTTGAGAAACTGGTCATGTCCCACATCAAGACAACCGTCAACATCAACGAGGACCCTCATCAATATGCATACCGCGAGAACCGATCAACAGAGGACGCCATTTCTTCCGTGGTCCACACTGCTCTCACCCACCTGGATCAGAAGGACTCATACGTGCGTCTGCTCTTTGTGGACTTCACATCTGCCTTCAACACCATGATCCCCCAAACTCTGATAGACAAACTATCTACACTTGGACTAAGCCCCTCTATTTGTAACTGGGTACTAGACTTCTTAACAAACAGACCACAGTCCGTGAAGATCCACAACTTCTCCTCCTCCACCATAACCCTCAGCACTGGCTCTCCTCAAGGATGTGTGCTGAGCCCCCTTCTGTTCACTCTGCTCACATATGATTGTACAGCCACACATCCAGGCTGTCATATTGTTAAGTTTGCAGATGATACAGCGGTGGTGGGATGCATCACAAACAATGATGAGTCCAGCTACAGACAGGAGGTGGAACACCTGGAGAGCTGGTGCAAAGAGAATAATCTTCACATGAATGTGAAGAAGACAAAGGAGATGATTGTGGACTTCAGAAGGAACAAACACACCCACGCCCCACTGAACATAGGTGGATCTGCGGTGGAAGTGGTCTCCAGCTACAAATACTTGGGTGTACACTTGAATGATAACCTCAGCTGGAGCAACAACACCACCAGCCTGATCAAGAAAGGTCATCAGAGACTCTACTTCCTCAGACGGCTGAGACGAGCTGGTCTGAGCAGCCCAGTTCTCACCTCCTTCTACAGGTGTGCAGTGGAGAGCATCCTGTGCTCCAGCATCAACGTGTGGCATGGAGGCTGCACAGTTGCAGAGAGGAAAGCTCTACAGAGAGTGGTGAAGGCTGCACAGAAGTCTGTTGGAGTCAGTCTCCCCACCATCACAGACATTTACACCTCCAGATGCAGGAAAAGAGCCACCTGCATCATGAAAGACCTCACTCACCCAGCACACTCACTCTTTGCCCCACTCCCCTCAGGACGGAGGTTGAGGAGCATCAAATGTAGAACCACTAGACTGAGGAACAGCTTCTACCCTGAGGCTGTTAGACTCATGAATAAATAAAAATAAAATAAAAATAAACACTGCAAAATATCACATCATGCTGATGCTGATCTGTTTTCTTGTTGCTGTGTTCATCTGTGACCATCTGCTCATACAGACTCATGTTCGTGCTGCTGTTTATAATGATGTTTTTCCACTACATTAGGGCTTAGTGTATTACTAGTTGATGTTTTTCTTAGTTAATTCTAGATGTTATTACTGTTTTTCTCTTGCATTTGTTGTTGGATGTAACTGGGACCCCGTGTACATAATCTCGTTTTCATCACATGTACCACATGCGGTGCAAATGACAATAAAGACTCTCTGACTCTGACTCTCTGAAATGTGAAAGCAGCAGTAAAAGGTTTAAAGATTTGAAGGATGTAAAATGAGCTCAATTCATTTTCTTCGAGAAACAAAAATGGCAGAAAAGGCTAAATATTTAAAAAAAGCTAAAGTTGCACCAATACCAAAAGTCATAGCAGGATTGTCCTGAAAGTGCTGAATGTTTTGATTTATGATTTGTTGAAATAGCACAAAAATTGTGGAACGAGAAAGATGCAGAAAAATATACAGAAGAAAAATGGATCACAGTAGAGTGGCTGCTTCATAAACACCCACACAGTAAATCTGCTGTGGCAGCCTGAGAGCACTACAGAAGATGAAGGAGACCATTAAAATAAATAAAAAGTCCTCTAACCTCTCCAAGCAGCTCGTGAGGCAAGTAGGCATCTTTTGGAGTGTGGACCGACCCGGTCTTGGCCAGCGTGGTGATGATGGCGCCTCCGGTCTGAGACAACAGAGTGAGCGTTAACCAATACGCTTCTGAAACAAGAGCGGCGGCGTTCCACTTGTTCTCACCCAGTCGTTCTTCATCAGCTTCCTCAGGTTATGAATCAAAGTGAGCTCTTCTGGATCCACCTGGAGACGGGAAGAAAGTGAGACACTTAACCCTTCTGAGGAAAACGAAGGAAAGAACGTTGAATTTGAGGCATGAAAACACGATGAATGTCTTTACTGACGGGGCTCTTGTCCTCCTTTTGGAGGGTGGTTCTCCCCCACAGGGCGTTGACCCCGTCCACCGCCACGGCCAAACGAAAGCCGGCGTCGGGTTGCCCGCTCTGCAGCCTGAGCTCCTTCATCACCGCCCCCACCACATCACTGCTGCTTTTTATGCGAGTGATGCCCTGCAGCAGATTGGACACCAGCAGAGCTTCACAAGTAACCGTGAAGGACAGAAAGAAAACAACATGGTGGAAGGCAACAAAATAAAAAGCATCAGAGGGATTAAATGAAGTAAAGATGGAGGAGTTCCAACAAAGTCAAATAAAACCTGATTTATTCTCTTACAAAAGCTGTCAGATTTTAAGAAAAAGTCACAAATTTAGAGTCTTCTGTTCCATCAGTGTGTGCCGACCACCAACATCCTCAGCTCAGGAGAGAGTGCTTCAGAGAGACAGAAACCACAGGACTCACCTTCAGTGTTGCCAGGTGAGAAATGTAGGATTATCTTACTAGAGTCATAAAATTATCGTATTTTGAGGGCAATTATCGTACATCCGTAATAAACAAAATAACAAGTATGCTCTATAGTCACTCTGTTGTTGAATAGCGTCTAACAGGCACCCCCAGCTTTGTGGCGTCAGTACTGGTGGGAACCAGAGACAATAATACGT